>WSYQ01000452.1:0-92075 GCA_011426435.1 Lysiphlebus fabarum
TTTAAGTATAACACGAGAGTGAGTTTTCTCTTAAAAATTATTCTTTTTATATTTTCTTAACTTCTAAAATTTATGAGTGGGACTAATAATTAGCCAATGGCCAGTTATTGTTCCCATGGTAGTCAGCATTATAAAATTATTATAAAATTATTTGTCTCGACTTTAACGGATGTAAAATATTTATTTACAACGTCTTTTTGAATAATTAAAATAGGTCAGCAGAATGAAATGAAAAAATATAGAAAATGTTAAAATAAAAATAATATAATTTTTATATAAAATAAATAACTAAAATATCGCGTTACATCCGGTAAATTCCAAACTTAAAAATTAATGGTTAAAATTTAAAAAGAAACGTAATCGCAAATGCGAATACGGAACAACTCCCTGCCCGATGAAATCGTTGCCTAGCTGCTTTAACGCTAGCAACGATTTACTCTATTGTGTACATATATTTTTTTGTTTTGTTTGATTCTTATTAATATATTTTTTTTTTTTTTTTTTTTTTTATTATTTTTTTTATTTTTTATATCTTTTTGTATTTTGAAAAAGTTTTTCTTTTTTTTTTTTTTTGAATTATAAAATTAAAATTATATTGAAAGTTTATTCAATCTACCTATATTTTTTTTATTTTTTTGTATTCATGTTTTCATTTTGTTTATTAAAATATCTATCTTACGTTTTTATTCTTATTCATTTATTTAGAATTTTTTTGTATTTTATTTTTTTATTGTACTCTTGTAGATTTTGTTTAATTTTATTAATTTATTTTTTTTTCTATTTTTTTTGTATTAAAAAAACTTTATATAAATTATTTAACGAAATTTTAATCTATATTTTTTGTTTTTTTTTTGTTATATAATTATTGTCATTGAATTTATTTATTAGTAGCCTGATTTGAATATAAAATTAACTTTAATTAAAGTTATTTATCTAAGAATTAGATTTTTTTTCTTGTATTTTATATTTCACTTTTTTTTTTTATTTTTTTGTATTATTCTAATATTATTTTTTTTTATTTATTATTGAAAAATTATTAATTATTGAACTAAAATATTAATATTACCTTTAAGATTTAAAATTAATCTAATCTAAATATATATATTTTTGTTGTTTTTTTTTTTTTTTTTTTTTTTGAATTTTATTTTTTTGTATAACAATTTCATTATTTTATTATCGATTAAAATTATATTAAGGGCTTAAATTTAATCCATATATTTTTGAAAATTTTTTTTATTATTATTATTTTCATTCTATTTTACTTATCTTCTAACTGTATTGTGACAGACTCCAAATTCTGTGATGTAAGGGCACATATTTCATCCACAAACGTGTGTCAACGACTATTGTCACCTGTTTTCGTCGATCCACGAGAATTTTTATCATTTCGTTCATTGTCTTCATTGATATTTCTAAATCTTCAATGCTTATTAACTTCAAGTTGCTGGCACGTTGTACAAATTTGAGTATCCCTTTCTCCGACACCCCAGTTCTCACTATGTCGATTGAACTCAAATGAGTGCACCCTTCTAATATTTCATCGTCTATATTTTCCGTGTGATACATCGACAATGTATGTAGGCGCGGAATTTTTAATACTCTTTTTATTGCTTCCTTTGATAATCCTGTAATAGCACTAATTTTTACACTTTCTAATTTTTTTAATTTTTCACTTATGATTATTAAGTGGTCTGATGATAGTTCGGCGGCAACGACTGATATTTCCACTAAATTGTTACACCTCAATAGATAACCAAGCACTTCATTCATATCGATTAACATTGATAACCAAATTTTCTTCAAACGTTTTTTGTTGACTGCGAGTAATTTGTTGCACTGTTCTTCGTTTAATTCTAATTCTCTTACATTTATTTCACAGGCGTATAGGTGTTCAATCCCGATCTCCATCAAATCCTTGTTTGCGTAAATAAAATCAATTTTTTCCCCGAAGGTTAAGTATTTGCAAATTTGCTTAATTGCATAAAAATCTAATTTCGTTTGGTTACTCATTTTTGTTATAATAATTATTTATATAAATTTTTTCTCTAAATTATATTTTTTTGTTGTGTGTGTTTAGCGTCTTTAATGCGACTGAACAAATACGTTGTGTATTAAATCGTTGACCTTCCTACATCCGGTCTAAGATTTGTAGAGCAGTTTGTCTTCGTTTTACTCGCGGTGTTTAATTGCTTTCTTTCTTTAGGTGCGTTCGAATTAATCATATGGAAATATTCAAATATTATTTTAATTCTTTCTCTGCTTTGTGCGATGCTTCGTCTCTCCCACTTTGCTGTTGACACTCGCTGGCTTGATGTAGTTCCGCTGGCTTCATTGCTTGGGGTACCAATATATATATTTATATTTTTTATATGCATATTTTCATATGGTTAAAATGCGGCGTTGCCAATTAATTATTATGTAGATCACTTGTCCAATCTGTTCTTGATATCCAACCTTGAGAAGCCACCCCCGGCCACCAAAAATTCGCGTCCTGCGAATTAAAAGTTTGTTGATAGTACATTTAAGGATAAGGATAGGGATTTTCTAGCCTGTTACAATATTTATGCAATTTAATTTTAGCGAGTTTAAAAAAAAAAATTTATTATTTTGATTATTATCATGTCATAGGTTTTAACAATTTTTGTTACCAATTTTCGTATAATATTTTTTGTTTAGAAAATTTTTTTTTTCTTTTTCGAGTATTACATATTAATATTTTTCTTATTCGTTTTTTATGAGATTCATAATATTTTTCTTTAAGTTTTGTTTTTATTCTAATCGATCTATTCCTTCTTTTAATTATAAAATCAATAATATTTTCCTTTTCTTTATTTTTGTTAAAAATTGTAATTTTAAATACCGTCATATCTAGCTTTAATTTTTTTAAACATATTTTTATTAAATTATCTTGGGACTTATTCTCTTCAATATCTAATTTCTCTGACCTTGTATTACTTTTTATTTTATTATTTTCATTGTTACTAGAGTCATCATTTATTACAGTATGCATTTTATATGGTTCTTTGACCTCTAATATTTCTTCTCTATTTTTATTTTTCCTAATAATAATTTTGCAAATTATTTTTTTTGTAACTTCAATATAATTATTATCATTAAAACTCTTTCTCTTAACGCAATCATTATTATTATTATTCACTTTATTATTTTCGTAGATACACAAATTTTTTTCACCTTTAACAAATATTTCATCATTATTATTATTTTTATTTGTTTCATCGCTTATATTCATTTTATTATTTATTTCGTCGCATATTTTATTGAATTTATTTATTAATTGGTTGACCATTCCCATTTCCATAGTCGTAAGTGTATCTTTATTTTCGTTGACAATATTTTTTTGATTACATTCATTTTTAGTTTCATTTATAAGTTTATATTTTTCTTTACTTTCTTTTGCTAAATTATTATCTTTATCTTTCGGAGAAATATTTAAATCTGTATTTTCTTTTATTTTAATTTCTTCAGTTAATAAGTCCGCCGATACAAATATTTTATTCTTTGAAACTTCATTATTATTTTCGTTGATTTTATTATTTTTATTATTAATATTATTTAAATTGAAAATTTTTGTTTTTAAAATTGGGTCAAAAAAGTCGTTTTCGCGATTTTTAGAGCTTGATGGTTGTGGGTCTGAAAAAGAATCCCTATTAATTTGTTTATTATATTTTTCTATGTCAGTTTGTAATATTGAGTCAGATATCTGTGGCAGTCTACCCTTAATAGTGGTCTCCCTGCCTGATCCACCGGGTTCGATTAGTTTTTTTGTAATATTTTTTTATCAATATTATTTGTTTCGTATTGCCCCGTATCTTCTTTTATTCTTGTATAATAATTATTTCGACTATTAATACAATCATAGTTTCTTAAATGTCGTTTGTTAGTATTATTTAGAATATTTTGTGGTAGTTCGTTGTTATTGGTTGATTGTGTTTTGTTATAAAGATTTAAAAAATTTTTCTTTTGTTCTTTCTCGATATTCTCTAAATTTTTTTGTAAACTTATATTTTCTAGTATAATTTGATTTACCGAATTGATTAAATGTGTGTTTTCATCTTTTATATTTTGATTCTCTGTTTCAATTTTATTTTTAAAATTTTTTTTTTTTTTTCTACTTTCACATTACAATATCCCACTTCTGAAACCAGTTTTGTTAAGTCCCAGGTTGCTTTTTTTGTTAAAAATTAATCATAATTAATGATTTTAATTAAACAGAATAATTTAATGTTTTATCAAATATAACAGAGTAGATCCCAAATTCTAGAGTATTAATTTATTTAGATAAAAGCAATTCCTGGTCGTTAATTTATTTTAATCCCCCTGTTATGCTATTACCTATAGGCTAGCGGGATAGGAGGTAATGTGAATTGTGTGAAGGTACCTGTGTTTGATTTAAATATCCAAGTTGTAGCGAGAGCGTGTCAATTTTGGATGGCCCTGTAGATCTTGAAGTAGCACTGTAGATATTTAACACAGCAGTGGATCGTCTGTTCGCTGTTCGATATGCACCCCGGACACAACAACGAAATATTTGAATGACAACAATTTATTGACCAAGGTCAAGAATATTCAAATAATTATTTATGAACAGATAATTCAGTTTATTTGTAAATATTATAAAATTTATTTAACAATACAATTATGTTGTTGTTTGTAATATTAAATTGTTACACGAATATAGAATTTACAATGTTTTTGTCTGAATTTTTAAAAGATGTTACTGATTTTGAAGTTGTCACGAGAGTGAGTTCCCTAATAAAAAATATGTTTTTTGTTCGCTAATTTTTATTAATTGGAAGGGATGTTTCAAGGTGGGAAAATCGCTTGACCAATTGTTAACTATGAGTCCCATGATATTCTGCAGAAACATTTTTGCTGAGTATTTTTCTCAGCTCTAGCGGATGTGAATTCCTCGAGTAAGAAAATATAATAAATAAAAAAAAATGAATTTAAAACAATTTAAAAAGAATAAATTCAAAATATTTGATGAAGTTTTATAAAAAAAATATGAAATCGAATATTTTAAAAAATGATTAAATTTAAATTTTGAGCATCCGGTGAAGTTGAGTTCCCATAGAAAATTTTGCTGATCAGTACTTATGTATGTGAGTACGTCACAACATATATTTTAAATACAATTTATAAGTTTAAGAAAAAAAGTAAAACCTCAATTATTCGATAAAATTGATCAACTTATTCATTAAAAGCAGTACAATGGATTCGATTCGTCAATTAAGTCAAACTTAAAATATTTACCACGATTTGAATTATAATATTGTATTTCAGACTTGCCGATAACAGAACCTTTAATTGTAAATCTAAAAGATAAAAATAAAAATTACATTAATCTTAATACTATAAATAATGAATTAATGCTTATAAATTAAAACTTATGAAAGGGCTTTCATTCAGCAATCAATTTCAGATTTGACTTATTGTTAAAATAGTTATCTGAAAATATTGAAATAGTATTTAAAAGACAAAAATATATATTTAATAAGAAGTAAGAAAGAAAAATACCAATAAAAGCATTCTTATCAGTAACAGTAGATTGTAAACCTAAAGAAATTAAAAAACCCCATTAAAATATATTATAAATTCTATAATTTATAATTTTTATGATACATACAACAACTGTCATTAATATTACTAATAAATTCATTTTGTTCTGTAAAACAACCAGGTTGGTTCTAATAGGAAAAATTTTAATTTAATTAATTTAATTTTATAGATTAAAAATTTATAAATAAAAAATAACTACCAAAATTATCGACTTCAATTTGTTTGGAAGAACATCCAGGTTAGGATTCTAATAAATTTTATATTAATTAAAAATAACTCTAATAAAAACCGATAATTATTTAGGAAAAAATTTCAAAAAATATCTACCAAAACTTGGGGTTATGGGATAAATGGAATAACTGGGTATCAATTTAAATATATTTTCCATAACAATTTTACATTCTTCAAGATCTGTAAATAAAATAATAAAACAAAAAATAATAGTCAATATATAAATTACCTCATAATATACGATAATATACCACTTACCAGGATCAATTAAATAAATTTTTTTTTATATCACCTTTGATTGGTTCTAATAAAAATATTATCGATTATATATATTCTATAATAAACAATAAATGTATATGATTTACAGAAAATAAAATAAGAAAATACTAACCGTTTTTAACCAATTTTGTCTTATTTGTAGACATATCATTTTTTCTTTTTTTTGAAGACATTTTCTAAAAACATTTCGAAAACTTTAATCTTGCAATAAAATTTTATAATATAAACGAAGAAACATACACATTATACGAATATAATAATAAAAAAAAAAAACGTAAATACATACACTTATCAATTATATCGTTCACAATAATTCGTATATTAAAATTGATGATGGTTACATACGACTGGAAAAATATCATTAAAAATAATGATATATATTCTTTCATGTATTTTATATATACACAAACCGTAATTATAAAAAAAAAATGTTTAAATTAAATGAATTATATTTAATTAAACGTAAATATATAATATGTGTGTCAAACGAACAACATATTCCGTGAAAAATAATTGAAGAAAAAATAACTATAGTAAATGTATGGAATTTATTCTTTAAATAATATCTGTTGAAAGAAATTATATTCACTTGATAATGATATGATCTAGTTGCACTGCAACAAATAATAGAATATAACAATCCTCGATTAATAAACAAAAGTAACCAATAAGAATTATTACAGTTCACTATGAATTTTCTATGATATTTTTGCTGTTGTGTTGTTATATTTTTTTATATATTATTCTATAAATAATATATTATTGAATTTTTTTTTATTTTAGTTTCACTATGTTGTTATTTTTTTTTTTATATTTTATTATATAAATAATATTATAATTTTTATGTTTATGTATTATTATATGTTGTTTTACAAACATATATAAAATAATTTATGTCAATTAATAACTATTAATTCTCCTTAACAACAAAAACAAAACATCAAACATATAAAAAACAGACCGTCCCTTTTTTTTTCTTTGGAAATAATTTTAATTTATCCATATAATTTATGTTTTAAATTTAATATATATATATATATTCCTACGGAACACTATTAGCGCGGATAGCATTTTTTTAAGTCTATCTCATTTCTTACCTATTTGTTTATATCAAAAATATTTCACCTATTATTGCTTGGTAAAATATTTTTTAAATAATTGGAGATGGAATCAAACAAGACAATTTATTAAATAATTGTTGCTATAGGTGAAATATTTTTTGTGTATATCTATTTTCTTAGCTATTTGTTCTTTAATATTATAATAAATAAATGCCTGAAAATTATTTTAAAGTATATATATATTGTAACCAATTTTCTGACCGTTACCGGCGAGAAAACTGGCCAATGGTAACAACGAGGATTTTTCACCAACCTCCTCTCGTACCGCCAGGTGGCAGCCAGCTGGTTCTATCGGCAACCAACAACCGGGGAAATAAAACGGGAACAACGATCGACATACGATCATTTGGTAGTGGCCTACTCAGTAAGAAATGGTAGAGGGGCGCGGTCTACCAAGTAATTGTCAGTAACAACGGGAGCTTGTCTTACGTCATACTTTCGTATTTTGTATAAGACACGGGAACGTGATGATGTCCTTCACGGGCTAGACATCATCACCGAGAACATCCTTAACTTTAGGTCAATTCACTCGCTTAGCCAATAGTTAGACGAGATCGAGAGATTCATGCCCCGCAAAGCCTTACTGAATCAGCTCCAGGTCTCCTACACACCTAGTGCACCAGGAAGCTGGAGGTAGTGGCCACCATAAAATTGCCTCGCAAGGACTTACCCAAAAAAGCCACTACTCAACCAGCACCTAGTGTATAGGTTACTCTGCAATAGGGTTTCCTTACTTAGTGCGAGAGAGATAGCTTTCACCACGTCTTGCCTATGCAACAAGGCAATGACATGGTGATCGCTTACGAGAGCGTGCACCAGCTCCAGGTCCGCCAGCTCACTTCCATGGAAGCCAGGAGGCAAGAGCCCCTTGTCAGACTTCTAGCTAGATATACGGATCCCGCCCTACTTTCCGTTTCTCCCACTCCACACTGTCTGCGTGCACACCTGATGTGGCTCTCTAGTGGGGACGTGTCGGAGTAGGGGTTGTTCACTACACGACCGGATAGCTCCATCTAGTATCCAACTCTTTTGTTGGTATTACCGGTCCACACGGACACAATGGTCTGCAGATGGAGCTACTGGATCAGTTCGCACTCTAACTGTATTACTTATCTTCAAGCCAACACTATTTCCCATGTGGATCGGCTGATAAACATCTACGGATCGTAATTATCCTCCAAAAATGAAAGAGCCCTCTGCCTGGTACCACGAAAGCCGTGATTTAATGACTTTTTGAGCTAATTCTACTTACCAATATGCTTTACTCGAATCTAGCGTGGATATGTAATTTGCCTGTCGCAACTTATCCAGCAAGAGAGCCATATTCGGTAGTGGGTAGGTGTCCTTTTTCGTGAGCCTGTTGACTTCTCGGAAGTCAACACAGAATCTAAGTGACCCGTCCTTCTTTTCAACCATAACGACTGGACTCGCCCAATCGCTACTGGATGGTTCAATAATTCCATTCGAGAGCATACTATCAGTTTCCGCCCATATCGCCATTTTATTGTGGTGAGACATTGGGTGGATCCTTTGCTTGATAGGATCGTGAACGCCCATGTCAATAACATGGGCCGGGAGCTTTGATATCGGGAGCAAGGGAGGAGCTGGAGGTATATATTTGTCTAACAAAATCTGTAGACGCCTCTGCTCGTCTTCCTTCGGTAATTCAAGGCCATTACACACAGTCAAATGGTGTATTGGCTCAACGAGGGCAAACGAGAACATTTCCTTGGGTTGGTCTCTAAAATACCAAAGAAATCCACTACGATCCCAGCCTCTCGTAGGAAATCGATCCCTATGATGAAGTTTTCTGAAAGTGACGGCATCCATAGAGAACCTTTCTACCTGAGCCTTCCACTGGTTCTATTTTAGATGATCTTAGCAACTGGATACTTTTGTTTCTGGCAAAAGTCCGTGTTGCACCAGAATCCATCAAAGCACTTAGTGTTTGTCCACAGATACCAATTTTCAGGTAGAAAGTAATCTTTCGACCAGGACCAAGGGAGCTTTGCAATCTATTCCATATTGGGTTAGGTTCTGGGGTAGCCAAATCTATCGGATCTCCCTGTCTACTAGTGCATTTAACAGTCGTCATGACAGGGTGGTTTAAACGACTGTTTTGGCGTTTCCCGAATTGCAACGGAAGCATTCTTTGATCGAGAACCCCGGTTTTCCACACCGGTAATGGAACAATGTCGGAGTTTCTGGACAGAAACGAAATTGATGACCTGTTTTCCTACAATTAAACTAGGTCAAATTCCTATTTCCTGGAAACTTGGGGCGCCCTTAAAGCATCTAACATTTCGTGATCAGGTTCGATATTTGTTTTTTCGTCAAACATAATATCTTCCTCGAGAGCGTTAGCATGATGCCTTGAGTCTCTAGCCTGTCAAGGGGTTTCTTGATAAGCGAGACTTGGACACATTGACTCTTCCGGCTTACGCGGAGGTTGCCAACTACGGGAACATTCCATGTTCTTTTCTTGGCGTCGTAGTTTGGATTCTAGTTCCATTAGTGTATGGCAATCGTCATACTGTAATCCCACACGAAATTTGGGTAACAGATTCCGATAGATCAATTGCACTCTACGAGCTTCAGACCAGGGCGGGATCGTTTTTGAGAATAGTGCGTTTATCTTAGACACATATTTACAAACACCTTCATACCGACCCTGGGTGCGAGCAAAGATCTCGGCTTCCAGAGTAGATTGAAAATCGAGATTGAAGAAGCGTATCCTAAATGCGTCCCTAGCCAGGTGGCGAAACACTTCTCCCGGAACCAGAGGAGTGCGGTGTTACGTAGACATCCACGCAATACCCCTAACAGATCCTCTTCTTGTATAGGGAAGCTCACAAGAGCGTCTTCGATCCGAGATAGGAAATATTCCACGTCTTCGTCACGTCGACCCGAGAACTGTACGTTCCATCGACTTAAGGCGAAATGCAAGACGATTCTGCCTTATCTCGGGTTGCCGCGCGCTCCATCTACAGGTCACCAGAGACCTATACTTCGATCTATCCGATCGGTAATAGTAATTTAAAGTCTAATAATTTTTTCTGTACGTTTCGCACAGTTAGACTGTTATAATAATATAATTATATCATAGAAATAGATTTGACTATTTTTTGAATTTATTTTTCGGCAGTTTACCGAGAAAATTTTAAAATTTATTTAAGAAATTTTATTTGAGCATTTCAGACGATATTTTAAAATTATAATTTTATTATTATAATAACAAAAAAAATGCATTTACAATAATGACTAAATTACAATTATTTTATTGTAATAATTAGAATATTATTGTAATAATTACTTAGTCAGTATTTTACTGACTGTTTTTTTTTAATTTTATTTGTGCATTTTGCACATTTTTATAATTATTATTATTATTATTATAAAAAAAACAATTTATTGTAATTGTCAAATGACAATTATTTTATTTTATTTTATTGTCAGTATTTTACTGACTGTTTTTTCAATTTTATTGAAAATTTTATTTGTGCATTTTGCACATTTTTATAATTATTATTATTATTATTATAAAAAAAACAATTTATTGTAATTGTCAAATGACAATTATTTTATTTATTTTTATTGTCAGTATTTTACTGACTTTTTTTTCAATTTTATTGAAAATTTTATTTGTGCATTTTGCACATTATTATAATTATTATTATTATAAAAAAAAAAAACAATTTATTGTAATTGTCAAATGACAATTATTTTATTTATTTTTATTGTCAGTATTTTACTGACTTTTTTTTTCAATTTTATTGAAAATTTTATTTGTGCATTTTGCACATTATTCTAATTATTATTATTATTATAAAAAAAACAATTTATTATAATTACCAAATGACAATTATTTTATTTATTTTTATTGACAATTTGACAGTTTTTTTGACAATATTGCCAAGAGCCAATGACGTTTTTATTTAAGGTTATCTTGTCAGATAAAGACACAGTTTACATATTTATGTTTACTTCATGTGACGTCACGTTGGTCGCAGAATTGTGATACAGCCTTTAATGTCTATTTGAATAATTATTTTATGTAATGTTATTTTTATTCAAATGTTTATTTTATTTATTTACTTTAATTGAATGTATTAATTGAAATGATAATTTTATTCATCTATTTGATTTATTTATAATGTTACATTATTTAAATGTTTATTGAAATTTTAGTTTTTTATTGAAATAATATTTTATTTAATTATTTTATTTAAATGTTTATTGAAACGATAGTTTTATTTAATGTTATATTATTTAAATAATAGATTTATTTAATGTACTAAGCATAAATATAAATTCATTACTTGATAGATTATTAAATGAATCAACAACTTTAGCACGTTTTTTAAGAGTAATTGTACCATTGTACCATGAAAAATAGGTTTGAAAATTTTCCAAATTCTTTTTTTTTTTAATTTTTTGAATTTTGAAAAAATAAAAGTTGGCGCTTCTTGAGAACCATAAAATAGATATACAGTTAATTTTTTAGAATTTTTCAACAAGTAGTTTTCGAGAAAAGTGGGTTTGAAAATTTTCCAAATTTTTTTTTTTTTTAATTTTTTGAATTTTGAAAAACCAAGAGTTGGCGCTTCTTGAGAACCATAAAATAGATATACAGTTAATTTTTTAGAATTTTTCAACACGTAGTTTTCGAGAAAAGTGGGTTTGAAAATTTTCCAAATTTTTTTTTTTTTTAATTTTTTGAATTTTGAAAAAATAAAAGTTGGCGCTTCTTCACAACCATAAAATAGATATACAGTCAATTTTTTAGAATTTTTCAACAAGTAGTTTTCGAGAAAAGTGGGTTTGAAAATTTTCCAAAAATACCGACTTTTGAAAAAAATTTTTGAATTTTGAAAAAATAAAAGTTGGCGCTTCTTCACAACCATAAAATAGATATACAGTCAATTTTTTAGAATTTTTCAACAAGTAGTTTTCGAGAAAAGTGGGTTTGAAAATTTTCCAAAAATACCGACTTTGAAAAAAATTTTTGAATTTTGAAAAAATAAAAGTTGGCGCTTCTTCACAACCATAAAATAGATATACAGTCAATTTTTTAGAATTTTTCAACACGTAGTTTTCGAGAAAAGTGGGTTTGAAAATTTTCCAAAAATACCGACTTTGAAAAAAATTTTTGAATTTTGAAAAAATAAAAGTTGGCGCTTCTTCACAACCATAAAATAGATATACAGTCAATTTTTTAGAATTTTTCAACACGTAGTTTTCGAGAAAAGTGGGTTTGAAAATTTTCCAAAAATACCGACTTTGAAAAAAATTTTTGAATTTTGAAAAAATAAAAGTTGGCGCTTCTTCACAACCATAAAATAGATATACAGTCAATTTTTTAGAATTTTTCAACAAGTAGTTTTCGAGAAAAGTGGGTTTGAAAATTTTCCAAAAATACCGACTTTGAAAAAAATTTTTGAATTTTGAAAAAATAAAAGTTGGCGCTTCTTCACAACCATAAAATAGATATACAGTCAATTTTTTAGAATTTTTCAACAAGTAGTTTTCGAGAAAAGTGGGTTTGAAAATTTTCCAAAAATACCGACTTTGAAAAAAATTTTTGAATTTTGAAAAAATAAAAGTTGGCGCTTCTTCACAACCATAAAATAGATATACAGTCAATTTTTTAGAATTTTTCAACAAGTAGTTTTCGAGAAAAGTGGGTTTGAAAATTTTCCAAAAATACCGACTTTGAAAAAAATTTTTGAATTTTGAAAAAATAAAAGTTGGCGCTTCTTCACAACCATAAAATAGATATACAGTCAATTTTTTAGAATTTTTCAACAAGTAGTTTTCGAGAAAAGTGGGTTTGAAAATTTTCCAAAAATACCGACTTTGAAAAAAATTTTTGAATTTTGAAAAAATAAAAGTTGGCGCTTCTTCACAACCATAAAATAGATATACAGTCAATTTTTTAGAATTTTTCAACAAGTAGTTTTCGAGAAAAGTGGGTTTGAAAATTTTCCAAATTTTTTTTTTTTTTAATTTTTTGAATTTTGAAAAAATAAAAGTTGGCGCTTCTTCACAACCATAAAATAGATATACAGTCAATTTTTTAGAATTTTTCAACACGTAGTTTTCGAGAAAAGTGGGTTTGAAAATTTTCCAAAAATACCGACTTTGAAAAAAATTTTTGAATTTTGAAAAAATAAAAGTTGGCGCTTCTTCACAACCATAAAATAGATATACAGTCAATTTTTTAGAATTTTTCAACAAGTAGTTTTCGAGAAAAGTGGGTTTGAAAATTTTCCAAAAATACCGACTTTGAAAAAAATTTTTGAATTTTGAAAAAATAAAAGTTGGCGCTTCTTCACAACCATAAAATAGATATACAGTCAATTTTTTAGAATTTTTCAACAAGTAGTTTTCGAGAAAAGTGGGTTTGAAAATTTTCCAAAAATACCGACTTTGAAAAAAATTTTCGAATTTTGAAAAAATAAAAGTTGGCGCTTCTTCACAACCATAAAATAGATATACAGTCAATTTTTTAGAATTTTTCAACAAGTAGTTTTCGAGAAAAGTGGGTTTGAAAATTTTCCAAAAATACCGACTTTGAAAAAAATTTTTGAATTTTGAAAAAATAAAAGTTGGCGCTTCTTCACAACCATAAAATAGATATACAGTCAATTTTTCAGAATTTTTCAACACGTGGTTTTCGAGAAAACTGGGTTTGAAAATTTTCCAAAATTTCTAGACTCAAAAAAAAATTTTCGAATTTCGAAAAACTAAGAGTTGGAGCTTCTTCGGTAGTGTCTACTTTATTCACAGTTTAAATTTCAAGAAATTTCGTTCATTAGTTTTCGAGAAAACTGGGTTTGAAATTTTCAAGGTGGTAATGCAGAATCGTCTTGCATGTCGCCTTAAGTTATAAATTTAATCGCTGATTTTAAAAAATAAAAATGTCACCGTCAATCATCAAGGCGATAATTTTTTATTATTTTTACAAATATAAATAATTTTTTATTATTATTTTTTTTTTTTCAAATATAAATTATATAATAATATATTACGAATTACAAACTCTTTTGATAAATTAAATGAAACATCATTACCACCCAAAGAGAATTTTTTTTCAAAATTAAGTAATGAAAATATTTCTGATGATGATTATGAGCATGCAATAAAAGTGTGGGATACTTTTAAAATTAAAACATTAGGTGATTATAGTGATATTTATTTGCAAGCTGATGTGCTTTTATCGGCTGATGTTTTTGAAAATTTTCGTAAAAATTGAATATTAAATTATGGTTTAGATCCAATACATTATTATACAATACCAGGTTATTCATTTGATTGTATGTTAAAGCGTACAGAAATAAAATTAGAACTTTTAACTGATCCTGAAAAATATTTATTTATTGAAAAAGGAATAAGGGGTGGAGTTGCACAATGTACAAACAGGTATGCTAAAGCTAATAATCGTTACATGCCTGATTTTAATACTAATTTAGATGAATCTTATATAATGTACTATGATATGAATAACCTTTATGGACATTCAATGATGAATTATTTACTATATGAAGGATTTGAGTGGGATAATAATAAAGATATAAATGTTTTTCCAATCGCAGATGATTCCGACATAGGATATATATTAGAAGTAGACTTAGAATATCCTGAAAATTTATTCGATGATCATCGAGACTTTCCTCTTTGTCCTGAACATCTTGTTCCACCAAACTCAAAACAAGTAAAGCTAATGACTACTTTATATGCAAAAAAAAATTATGTTATTCATTATAGAAGTTTGAAACAATATTTAAGCTTAGGCATGCAATTAAAAAAAATTCAAAGAATATTAAAGTTTAAACAAGCTCCTTGGTTAATACGATACATAGATTTTAACACTCAAAAAAGACAAGAGTCAACTAACTCATTTGGTGTTTTAATATTTAAATTATTGAATAATGTTATATATGGAAAAGCTATAGAAAATTAACGTGGTAGAAGAGATGTGAAAATGATAACAAAATGGGATGGACGTTATGGGGCAAAATCATTAATAGCGAAACCAAATTTTCATAGTAGTATGATACTCGGAAAAGATCTTGTTGTTATTGAAATGTCTAGAGTAAAAATAAAATTTGACAAACCAATTTATATAGGGTTTTCAATTCTTGATATTTCTAAATTTTATTTGTATGATTTTCATTATGATTATGTTAAAAAAACCTATGGAAATTCTGCTAAACTTTTACATATGGATACAGATGCTTTGGCTTATTTATTCACAGTACCAGATATTTATGAATGTATGAAAAAAAATTTAGAAAAATTTGATACAGCTGATTATCCAGAAAATAATATTTATAATATGCCATTAGTAAATAAACGTAAAATTGGAGTTATGAAAGATGAAAATCAAGGTAAAATTGTTACCGAATTTGTAGGTTTACGTGCAAAAGCTTATAGCATGAAAATATTGAATGAAGATAAAATTATAAAAAAAGCCAAAGGCGTAAAACGATCTGTAATAAAAGAAATTGAATTTAACGACTATAAAGAGTATTTATTTAATCATAAAAATTTAATTAAAAAACAATATTTAATTCGAAGTAAAAAACATGTAGTTCATACGATTTTACAAACAAAATTAGCATTAAGTTGGCAAGACGATAAAAGAATTTTATTGCCAAATTCAACAGACACTGTACCATGGGGATATAAAAAATAAATAATACTTGAATATGATATATAATTGGTTATATATAATTTATTTAATACTTGTATATGTTTTACAATTTTTATTACATTTGTTTTATTATTATAAATATTATTTAGTTGTCATTCTTTTTTCTAAAAAATGTATCGATGAAAAATTTTTTGTCATTATTGTTAGAAATGTTTTTATTAACCATTGTTTCATTTTGTACACATTTTCAAGAGCACAATTATAATTTTTACAAAGAGGATGCATTTCAGCGTGTGAAAAAGATGCTTTTTCTTCCATTTTATTGAATCCTAATTCTTGTAAATTGAATACTAATCCATTATTTGTTTCTTCCCATACACGACTTTCAAATTCAATAAGAGCCTTTATTGATTCACGATTCACAATAATAGGTCCATAATTAGCTACATAATCTTCTATTTTATAAAAAGTATCTTCATAAGGCGTGTCACCAAAACTCCAAGGTATTCCATGAACTTCCGATTCACCCCTTAAAATTTCATTGAGTTTTTCTTGTGGTAAGTCTGTTCTATCATATTCTTCTTGAAATATGAAACAATTATCTTTCCAATTTGTATTGTCAGATTCATCATTTAATTTTAAGATCGCCAATTCAACGAATCAAAATTATGAGGCTCCCAAGTCCCTTGCACATCAAGAAAACAAACCATGTCTTTATTTTTTCACTGAACTGTTTACGATCAAATCCAAATTCTTACTGATTGCATTCACAAGTAAAAGTATATTATAACATGAAAATTCCCACTTTCAAAATTAAAAATGTAATTATAGATCAGATTTATCAATCCAAGAATTATGTTTTGAATCAAATCCTAAGAATTTACATAAATATTTATTTCCACGTTTTTCTTAAATTTTTTCAACAAGATAAATATCTGAATATTTTACTGAGGTTAATTCTTCTTCGTAAAAACCTCCTTCAATTGGATTATTTTCATAGTCTATGAGTTTATAGGTTATAGGATCAGTACTTTTGACTTCCTTGACAGTAAAAATTTCAGTAGTAAAATTTGGAGTATATCCTTTCTCAAAAACATTTTTATATTTGCTTATACGAACTTTATCACCAACAAAAAATTTATTTTTTGGTTTTCTATTAATTTGAAAATTTTTATAAATATTAAGCAATATATTTTTTTTATTAGCTGAATTAACATCTATTGGTTTCATTTTTATCGTTCGATGTTTTGTATTATTATATTGTTGTAATAAATTCGGTAATATTTTTTGCCATTTATAAGAACCTTGAAGAGTAAATTTTTTCCACATTAGATTTTTTAATGTATGATTGAATCGTTCAACAATTGATGCTTTTAAATTACTATATGAGTGATTTAAATGTATGTTATATTATTTCATTAAGTTTGGTATTCTTTTTTCCAAAATTCTCGACCTTGATCAACCATTAATTTTTTAGGAATTCGTTTTTGCATTAGTACAGATTTCATAGCACTCGTGACATCTTTACCATTTTTCGACTTTACAGGAATCGCTCAACCATATTTTGAAAATATATCTATAATTGTAAGTAAATAATTATAACCATTATTCTCGGAGGAATAAGGAATCATTTCAACAAGATCAGCTTGCCATGTTTCGTCTAGACCCCTTATATCTACATGACGTCTGATATAATTTCTACGAGCTGGTCTGTGAAGCTCTTCAGCTACTTGGGCTTTTTTGTTCTCCATTAATTATTTCTTTTAATTCTTTTGTTTGAAAATCAATTTCTGAAATATTGATTCTATTTTTTGAATTTTTTTCAGAGTTTTCTCGAATATTATTTTCTAAATAGAACAATTTATTTTTCAAGTTTTCTGTGAAAATTTCCAAGTCTTTGTTACCTTTTTCTGAAATATTTAGCTTATTTCCTATATTTTGTAACGAGCCAGCAAAATTTTGATTTTCAATTTTAAAATTTTTATCCAAATTTTCAATCGAATTTACGATTGAATTTTTATTTTCATTTAATTCAACTACTTTTTTATCAAGCTGATATATTACATCTGATCCAGGAAAGATCCATTTTAAATGAAGAAAAAAAAAAATTGTTCCATTTTTTTAAAAAAATTTTTATAATCTAATTCGACCCTCACAATTTCGAAAAAATTCTAACCCCCCCGAAAAGGGGTGAAAAAAAAAAAATAAATAAAAAATCGTTGATTTTGAGCTTCCTTTTTGAAATAGAAAAAAAAGTTTAAAATAAAAATTGTAAATTAAATTTTTTTAAGGGGGGTACTTCAAATGAATTTTTTTGTTTAAACTAACCGTTCAATAGTTATTAATTTTTAAAGTTTAGATAATTATTATTTTGGGGTAGGAATTTATCTGATGACGTCAAAAAAAAAAAAAAAAACACGCACACGATCGATAAAAAAAAAAATAAAAGAAAAAAAAAACAAAAACAAAGACAGAATTATAAAAAGTAAAGATAGAAGAAAAAAAAACTCGAATGGATATTTCATTTTAATTGTATTTTAATTCGCGTCCAATCCATTCATGACCTGAGATTATTAACAAAAGTAATTATTTATAATAAATAAAATTAACAATTGCATAGTAGCTTCAATAATGAATTGATTTCAAAAATTTTTTTTTGTTTAAAAGAGACAAGTGCAAACAATTATATTATTAGAAAAAAAAAAATTTTTCACTTCAAAAATTATAACGAAACACAATTTGTTATTAAAAAATTATTATTTAAAAATAAATAAAAACTTTAATAATCGATCGATTTCAAAAATTTTTTTTTTGTTTATAAAATTCAAATTAGTTTATAAAAATTTTTTTTAAAAAATGGAACAATTTTTTTAAAAATCTTCATTCAAAACGGATCTTTCCTGGATCAATCAGCATTACGTGTTGCGAGGTCTTGTACCGATTCAATAATAATCAATTAATTATTTTGATTAGTTTTTAATTCAGATTTAAGAGAATCTATAAGCGTACTATTCGTATCAGCTGTTCCTCTTAAAGATGTCGTTATTTGATACAAAGCTCGTGTTTCTTCTTTCACAATATTTCTAGTCACTTTTACTGATGCAGCATCCGTATATGCTACAGGATCGGCAATATTACACAATCTTCGATAATTAATATCATAATGACCATCTCTTGTTATTTTAAAGCCTTCACCAGGAGGTCCACGTGTGCCTCTATCTTTTATTTTACTTTGTATTAATTGATGTCCGAAAACATCGATACTCATGTTTGGTTGACCGATGAATAAGAACTGAATAAATTTGTTTAATGTGCATTAATTAATAGGTTATTTCAGCCTCCTTCAATTCTTCAATGATTGAAATAATTTCATTATCATTTCCATGATTTCCAGCTGCTTGAGACGCTATTAAAAGTCTAAGACGATTAATTAGTTCGTTAGGATCATCCCAATAGACATAATCAATTGCAGATTTCCCAGTTGTTTTGAATTGAGGTAAACCTGAACTTTGATGTGTCATGGATTCAATAAAAGGTGCAATGTATTTTTTATATTTTTCATTTTTTTCAGTTCTAAAATCACTTTTAGGATCATAAAATTTATGGTGATTATTCGTTAATTTTATCATTTCAATAAAATTTTTCTCATCATCATTGTTGATTAATGACGTTTTAGGATTGTTTTTAAATGATAACTCTAACAAGCCTGGTGTTTCATGATATACAGTGTTACCAATATGGATTTTATTGTCTTTAAAATCAATTTTCGAATCTCCAAATTTAAGCATATTGTCTTTTGTCAGTTTCCGAATACTATATCCACTATCTACAGACTTTTGTTTGTTCAGTTTTTTTAAATATTCTTGAAATTTAATTGGTGATAAATTTTTTTTCATAGGAGTCGATTGAAATGTCTCACTTAAATTATTATCAGAATCTAAAGCACTTGCAAATGATGAATCAGCTATTTCATCTTCTTGATAATTATCATCCTCATCATCGGTTAATGAATCATTATCATATTTTTCAACTTTTTTAATTTTAATCGGTAACTTTGTATACTCATCTTTGATTTCTTGTTTTACATTATTTTTATTATTTTAATTATTATGATTTGATGCTTCAACTAACTAAGTGGTGTTACAATAGGTTTACATACATTGTTTGAAATATCATCTGATGCTTCTTGTCCTAATTTTAGAATTTAATGCTTTTGTCTGATAGCATGACTGGCTTTATTCAACTTTTTATTGTCCATATTGATGTTTATTACTTGACATCTATGACAATACTATTGTTAACATATTATTTACTCTGATTTTTATACTTATATAACAATCAAAGCCTTTTCTATATCGACCATTATTAAGTTCACTATCTTTATTAATTACAATAAATCCATGTTTGTCATCTTTCCAACATGCGTAACATGAATTTCTGAATTCTGTGTATGTCATATCTGTATTTACATGATCAAAATATATTCGTTTTAAATTAAGATCATCTTGTTTGAAAAGAACTTAAAAATTTGCATTATCTCTAATTAAATGTTTAGGTATTCGAGCGTAAGTTTGGCAAAGATAAAAACAATCTACGTCTTGATGTCTACCCATACAAAAAAAAGCTCTAATATTATCTTGTTTTTCATATGAAACATCATCAAAGATCATGACAGAGTTTGGTTTTGTATCTTGAGGTTGAAGTACTTGTTCATGCTCATTAAACATTCGTTTTTCCAATACCACTTGGACCACAAAAAATTGCTCGAACACTATTTGGTAATAAATCTCCATGCCGTTTTTTCTTTTTTTCAGTACTATCTTGAATTAGTTCATCGAAATTTGTAACTGGTAATTTTTTATTTTGTTTATTAAATTTCATTGTGTAAGTTAGAGCAAGTCTTGTTTATTACTGAATGATATAACTATAAGTACTTGTTCTTATAATCTTTTTCATCAGTTACCTTTGAACTATGATTGAGCATAGACGTCAAAAAGGAAAAGGCATTGTAAATAAAATTATCGATAAACTTCCTTTTGAGTTACATCTTCCAAAATATTTATATTGTGGTCCTGGTACTAAGTTATCGAAAAGATTAGAACGAGGTGATCAAGGCATAAATCCATTATACGAGTCGTGTAAAGAACACGATATATAATACAAAAAAAATAAAGATAATTTAATTGCTAGACATCAGGCTGATAGAGTACTTGCTGAGGAAGCTTGGCAACGTGTACTTGCTAAACACTTTTCTATAGCCGAAAAAGCAGCTGCTTAGGGAGTAACTAACGCTATGAAAGCAAAATTGAAAATGGGTATGGCATTAAATAAAAAAGACCTTCGGTATCATTAAAAAAAATTATTAGCTTAACAAAAAAATTAACTCAACCTGGTAGCGATCCTATCAAATCAGTTATAAAAGGAGCACGTGATGCTGTAGAAAAGTCTGGTGGTAAAAAAAATGTTCGTTTACCTCGTGTTTTACCATTACCAGCTAAAATCGGTGGTTTTTTACCTTTTTTAACGCTTGTTTTTGCTGGCCTTACTGCTGTGGGTGCTTTATCGGGTGGTACTGCTTCAATAATGAAAACTATCAATGAAGCAAATGCTGCTAAAAGTAGACTTGAAGAAAATAAACGTCATAATGTAAAAATGGAATCAATTGCTTTAGGAAATGGTATGTTCTTACAACCTCATAAAAAAGGATTTAATTCATTCTTGAAACCATCAAAAAACGTGTAAAGCTACCACACCGAGCCTTGACCGATATTGATCTTATAAAATATGCAAAAATTTTTGAATTTCCAAATTTCCGTGGTGTATTTATGAGAAATGATTTACCTAAATCAGGGCCTAAATCATATGAGTCATCAATTATTAACCTTGATGATAAAGATGGTCCTCGAACACACTGGGTTGCATATAAAAAGAAAAATAATGAAGTTATTTATTTTGATAGTTTTGGAGATTTAGGTCCTCCTGAAGAAGTAAAAAAATATCTCGGTGTTGGTAGCATTAAATGTAATTATAAAAAGTATCAAGATCATGATACAGTCATATGCGGTATTTATGTTTGGAATTTTTATCTGGACAACTATAAATACATACGTTGATATAATATTGATATAGTCATGACTTATTCGTTCACATTAACACTTTCCGGAGCCTCTTCTATTTAAGAGGCTCAATATTTTTAACCAATTGAATTATCTAAAAACAAAAGTTATGCCATAGGCCTCGTTGAATTGCTAACATTCAATTCAATGCCAAATATTGATGAGTACAATAATAAATTTTATGTGGGTGATTATGTAGTTACTTTACCTACTGGTAGTTATGAAATTGAAGATCGTGAAGATTATTTAATAAAAGAATTACCAGAAATTTCTCTAAGTATTAAAGCGAATACTAATGAATCGTGTTGTGAAATATTGTGTACCAAGTATATAAATTTCCAAGGAAAGAATACATTAGGAAGATTGCTTGGATTTTCATCTTAAATATTAACTCCTAATGTATTGCATAAATCGGATTTGACTGTTACAATTATAAAAGTTAATGCCTTACGTATTGAATGTAATATAACAACTGGTATATGAATGATCGGCCAGTACATACGATTCATGAATTTTTTCCTAGTGTTCCAAAAGGATATAAGATTATAGAAGTACCGTCTCATGTCATTTATGTTCCAATCGCATTACAAGCAATACATAATATTCAATTAAAAATTGTTGATCAAGACGGAGACTTGGTAAATTTTCGAGGAGAAACTATAACAATTCGTCTACATGTCAGACTTTTATAATAATAATGGGAATTGTGTTTAATAAAAAAATTATCGGATATAGTTATAAAAATCAATCAACATGCCAAAATTCAAGCAGTCTAAGAAGACCTTTTAAAGTGATAACACGTCAGAACATTCAGTTTCTTAAAATCAGTCTAAAAATAAAAAAGAAAAAGTAAAGATACATTTTTTTTGTTTTTTGTGCTTTCTACCATGGAAGAAATTTTAAATACCCAAAGACCAATAATTTTCGATGAGTCAGTTCCTCATTATGAGCATCATACTCATTTACCTTATGGTGCTTCAAAATTCAACAATAGTGACGAAGTAAGAATCGGAGTTCAACATCAGGATCTGTGTTTATTACCAACTGAAAGTTCAATACATATAACAGGAAAATTTACAAAAACTAATGGAAATGCTGTAGCTGCTACAACAACTCTAGTCAACATGTCAATTGCTCATATGTTTGAAGAAATCCGATACGAAATAAATGGTGTTGAAATTGATCGTAGTAAAAATGTTGGTCTTACTACTTTAATGAAAGGATATGTATCATTCAATCCTAATCAAAAATCAATTTTAGAAAATGCTGGATGGATTGATGATACTAAAATATTTGATGACAATGGAAATTTCGATATATCAATTCCATTAAGAATGATATTAGGTTTTGCTGAAGATTATCGTAAAATAAGTATTAATGCCAAGCATGAACTCATTCTTGTAAGATCAAATACCGATACCAACGCATACAAACAGACAGTTGTTGCTGCTGCTGATGGTGCCGCTGCTGTTGCTGAAGATGTGAAAATTACATTAGAAAAGATTGAATGGATAGTACCATATATACGAGTGTCAGATAAACAAAAAATTCAATTACTTAATTTTATTGCAAAGATCCATCTATAGCAATGAGTTTTCGTACTTGGGAACTGTATGATTACCCATTACTACCAGCAACAACAAAGCATATTTGGAGTGTAAAGACATCAACACAACTTGAAAAACCTAGATATGTCATTGTTGGTTTTCAAACAGAGCGAAAAAATATTGCAAACCAAAATACGAGTCTTTTCGATCATTGTAATATGCGAGATATCAAACTTTTTCTTAATTCTCAGTCATATCCTTATGGGAATCTTAATATTGACATAACACATAACCAATATGTTTTGCTATATGACATGTTTGCTTAATTCCAAGTTTCTTACTATGGAAAAGAGACAGAACCATTTTTAACAAAGAAAGAATATATGAATCAAGCTCCTTTAATTGTAGATGATTGTTCAAAACAAAATGAATTTTTAAAATCTGGACCAGTTGATATACGACTTGAATTTGAATCATTTAAACAGTTTCCTGCTCAAACATCAGCTTATTGCTTAATATTACATGACCGTATTGTTGAGTACAATCCAATAAGCGGTTTCGTCTGAAAATGAATATAAATCTAAGCATATCATAAAAAAATATTCATTCACAGCCAGACTTTCATAGGCATCACATTAAAATGTTTAAAAAAAATAAATCTACTGACGAATACTCAGATAAAACTCCTTTGATCAAAGAATCAAAGGCTGAAAAAGAAGAGAGAAAACAACAACAACAACTACAAAAACAATTAAACGAATCTTCTAAAAATTCCAAATTTTTTTCTGGTTGGTCAAAAAAAAAAAAAGATCGACTATTAAAAAATATGAATGCAAAAATCGTAAAATCCAGAATCAAATAGTTGAAACTTAAAAACTCAGAAGACATTGATAAAACGGATCAAGAAATCCTACAATTAATTATCTTCAAAAGATGCATGTATCATTTAATACCAATACCGTACACATAATGTATACATGGTCGCATGCATATTTAGCAGCACAACGTAGAGAATAGGAAACAGCAGCTCGAGATCGTGAAAGATTCCAAATAAGAATTAAAAAATTAAGTGAAATTATAGATTCAATTTTATTAAAAAAACACAATGAATTTTGTAAAACTAAATTTGATAAATAAATGAACATTTTCAAATATAAAATCCGTTTTAAATATATTTATTTTATTTTTAAATCAAATACACTTTTAAGATTAAAAATGATACTTTTGAAATTATTCTTCGTCTTTTCATCTTCGCTTTCTTGTTGATCAGTAGATTCAATTCTTTCATGTCTATTCCATAGCTGGAATAATTCTTGTACAAGTGGTGTTAAAGTTGGTATTGAAGCTCGATCAAAATATCTCAAAATAAGATCGTTTTCATCGAAGGCATATGGTGGTAATTCAAACAAGTCTATAAGTTTCCATTGACTTTCAGTAGGTGAGTAAACTTCATTATATGTATCCAAACACATTTCAAATCGCAGAAGTTCAACTTTTCTTCAATGTATATGTAAATCATCGAGAAAAGAAATCAGCTTTTCTTCTTGTGTATTAAATTCAGAATTATTAAATAGAAATTTTTGATAAATTTCCAACTCCATATAACACTGGTTATCCATTATCATTCCAAGCTATTACGTTTTTTAACTAATTTATGTAAACAGTGATTGCACACTACGAGTTATTATATTAATGAGCGCTGTTCAAGCTTTTCTAGCAAGCCCACAAGGCCCCTACTATATTATATTAATGCGTGCGCATATGCTTATATTATACTGTGTTTAAAAAACATTTGACTCAAATTAATTTACAATAAACAGTGGTTAGTCAACATAGATGTCATTTTTTGAATCAATATTTATGTTTTTTTAATTATTACTTTATTTTATTTTTTTGGCATGGAATACAATTTTTCTTTTTCGGTAATGGCCCATCGAATGCATCTGTATGTAAACTTAAAAAATTGAAATGTTCTCTGCAGCGACGTTCAGCAATAAATTTTCGTTTACTTTTTAAATTTTGAGGCAGTTTTTCCCATACTTTATCCATTGATTCTGATGCATATGAAAAAATAAAATTTTCTGCCAATATTTAAATATCTTCTTTTGTAAGTTTTGATAAATCTTTTAATACATAAAACAAGTGTATGGACTTATTAAGAGATGGTTTTACACCCCAATAATTTTCAAACCATAAATTTAATTGTTGTACATTCTCAAGTGCACAATTACCATTACGTATAGCGTAATGATATTCTAGATGATTCGATATTTGATTTTTCATTGTTTTTATTCCCGGAGCATTCATTGAATATAAATCGATAATTACTTTTGAATTTTCAGTTATATCTTCCAACTATTTTTTTTTCTCATCACCTTTTACATATATATAATCTGCTGATTTAAGAACGTCGGTAATTATTGGTTTTATATCTTCAAAAGATATATCACTACATTCCCATGATAAACCATGCAAATTACGAATTAACCAATTCATTGACTTGCAGGCAAATTGTGCCATGTACTTGGTGATTTGAATACAAAACAATATGTATCTTTTTTTATGAATATTAATTGCAGCAAATTCTTTTAACACAAAAGCATTATGAGGTTGCTTAAAACCTTGTATATCTGCAATAAATTTCATAATTTTTTAAACAACTTTTCTTTGAGAAAACTTTAAAGACACTGATAGTTTTTTAATTTCAATAATCTTTTTTGTATAAACAACATATAAAAAAATAAATATATATGAAAAGTCAATAATATTTTTTACCCCACTTATGACACATGCTTTACTGGGAATGAATTTCTCAAAAAGAATCATTCATGAGTCATAACCGTAAATCATTTTCTTAAATTAAATTAAATTTATAAAAAATATTTATTAAATAAACAAAAAACTCATGAAACTTAAGAATAAATTTTGATGATCAAATATCCGGCTTCCACATCATATACCGTCCCCCGACCCCCTATCGCCATACTCGCGACCCCTATCCCCCCATCCCCATACTCGCAATCCAAAATCCCCCATCTCAAACCCTCTCAAGCCCCACCAACACTTCTCCTACACATTACCAAAACCACCCCTTACTACCCTTTCACTTATTATTTTTTTTTTTTTTAAACCACCCTTAATTAAATAAGGGATGAGTTGAAATCGGCCCTGTTTCCCTACTGAAGCAAACTCTACCCTTGAAGCTACTATTCTAATGATGGTCAAAAAAGCATTACGTACCTAAAGTAAAGATATTCTGTCTCGCAAATCATCACATCTAAAAAGGTTCATTTCGATGATGATGCTAGACAACTTTGCTCTCATCAAGATTTTCATGAACCACCACCCTACAGGAGAAATTGCCCCCAGCTCCAGAGAGTGGAACACAATTTCCTGTAACCCCTTTGACTGCCTATCACATTGATATTGGTGGTAACTCACCAGTTAGACAAAAACCCTGTAAAGCCAACCTTACCATGTGTGCTATCATGCGTGCAAAAGTAGATAAAATGCTGGCTACTGGTATGATTGAACCGTCACAAAGCGAATGGGCCAGGCCTGTAGTCATGGTGCCTAAGCGTAAGGATAAGTATCGAATGTGTATCGACTTCCGAACAGTGAATTCACTGACCAAGACAGATGCTTATCCTATACCAGACATGACGGCTATATTTGACGAGTTAGGACAAGCCAATTATATAAGTACAATTGACCTTAGCCAAGCATTCTTCCAGATAGCCTTAACCCCAGAGTCACGCGAGATAACTGCATTTTCAGTGCTTGGTTATAGACTATATCATTTCTTACGTATGTCATTTGGGCTAACTAATAGTCCAGTCACAATGCCTATTGCTGACCGACTAATGGGTCATCGTTACTACCCCACCGTCTTTGTATACTTAGATGACATAATCATCGTCGCCAAAACTTCCGACGAACACTTAGACTGGTTAGGAAAAGTATTGGTCGATCTCAAAGAGGCAAACCTCACCATAAATCGTGAGAAAAGTTATTTTTGGTGCTCTCAGGTTCAATGACTGGGATTCGTAGTCAATCAGAATGACTTAATGGTTGATCCCGAGAACACCGCCTCTGTGGTCAATTATCCACCACTCACCAATATACGTAAATTACGTAGATTTCTTGGTATGGCATCATAACTAAGAGAAACACAGCCTGGACTTGGTCCGAAACCCGAAAATCAAGTTTTTAGGAATTAAAAGTTGAATTGAAAACAGTTCCAACGCTTGCTTGCCCTGATTTTAATGTTCCTTTTATACTCCAAACTGATGCAAGTAGCGTTGGTTTGGGAGCGGTATTGTCACAAGTAATTGACGGAAAAGAACGAGCTATTGCATATGCTAGTAGAACGATTATCGGAACTGAATCACGTTGTTCAGTGACCGAACAAGAGTGTTTGGCAATGATTTTGGCTATTTGTAAGTTCCGCTGTTGCCTGGAAGGATATTCTTTCACAGTGATAACAGATCACAGTAGTCTACGCTGGCTGAATAACTTGAGAAATCCCACCGGCCGACTAGCTCGCTGGTCATTCTAGTTGATGCAATATGATTATACGATTGTACACCGCAGGGGAGCTCTACACCATGTACCAGATGCAGTATCACGAATTCCCGAGATCATAACACTAATTAAGAGTATCGCGGACAGTGATGAGGTTTGGTATCGGAAGAAGTATAACAAGGTCCGAAATTCCGTAGACTCTTTTCCAGACTGGAGGATCATTGAGGAACAATTATATCTTCACCGCACTTTATCATTTGTCACCTCTGTAATCCCTGATCTAACAGCTTCGAAACTGGTTATGCTTCGTCGTTATCAAAAACAGTTGATACTGGAATGTCATGATCCCCCACATTCCGGTCACTTAAGTATTGATAAAACTTACCACCTAATCACTACTTTTTACTTTTGGCCGAATATGTTCCGTGAGGTAGCAACATACATCGAAGCGATCATCTAGACATGGCAACACAACACCACGATCATCAGGGCAACGCCACTCATTGTCACGACCAGTTGAGCTAGGTCGCTCAGCACGACCACATTCTAACCGTTCGTCACATTTCGTCATATTTCATCTTTAAATCCCACCACCGCTTTCCCTTTCAGCAACTGGCAATAACAAGGGTGAATTTTTTACTGAACCAGGTTACTGGGAGTGGATACCTTTAGGCGTTGATGGAGTAGTTGACCTTTGTGAGGATCCTAATTGCCTCCGGCGTAATCTGAACTACGCTGGACCTGCACCAGACAACCTTCTACCTTGTCGTTCTACGAACTGCGGCTACAGACGCTACTAGTCCGTCTGTAGCCGCAGTTATCAATTTGTAAAAATATGGCTAAGTTTGATAACTAATATCGGTGGACACGCCCTGATATGTTGTTAATATTACTTCTACCATATTCACATTATTTATTATATTGTAATTGTAAGTAACTTTAGTTGTTGATTTGATATAATAATATTTTCTCCTTTAAATGATTAAAGTCATTGTATTACTTTATTTTATATTCAATAGTTTTGGTATTTAAAATTAGTTATTGAAATTGGTTGAATTATTGGTCTTTACCCTGACTCTTCTACTAAAACCAGCACACTAAGCACCAGGTAAATTCCTCGTAGGTCTTATTTTGGGTGGTTGAGTTGTTGTTTTAATTCAGGTTAATAGAGGATATTTTAATAAACGTTTCCGTCCCAGTTATTGACAATTTTAACTAAGCGTCTTTGGAAATTCTTCTTCCTCTGAAAATCTAGCCATTTATTGGTCAAAATATTAAATTTTTTTGTAGCTTATTTAAGTCTAAAACCTTCCTTCTTACGTTTTTATTGGTAACTACTCAGAATAGCATATTTTAATTGATTTTTTTAATGTAACTGAAATTCCTTTAACAAGTAATGCACAGTGTGCTATGTATTTTTTTTTCATTTTTTCTATAAGAAATGATATTGAAAATTGGTATGCTGTATCACAACAAATACATTAGGAGTGTAACTATAAGAGACGTAGACAGCTTGGTGGCCAGGGAAAAGGTAAATCAGAGACGAAAGAGTGATACGGCTGGGTAGGTTCTGTTTCACCTACCATATACATGTATTTCTCTTTATCAGTCGATATAGAAAATTTTTTATTTTCTATACAATAAATATGTTATAAATTTAAATAATGAAGAAAAAAATTTTCGAGCTGAATTCGAAACAGCGACCTTTGAATATATTAATTCGTATACGAATTCAAATATATATGTATAATTAATATATATTAATAAGAAAAAAAAAAATACCAAGTATCAAATATTGTATTATTATATATACCTAGCTGACCCGGCAAACGTTGTTTTGCCGTACATAAACATATATGCCAACCACGAAATAAGGGCATTTAACGAAAGTGGAGATAGCGGGATAAGAATTTAAACTTGTAAAAGTTTCCAAATGATTAAACAATGAACATTCATTTTTTTAGCTACCAAATACTAAAATAAATCTCTTTTTTCGAAAGATTTTCGAATATGGGGCGAAATAACTAAAATGCTAAGATCTTTTCCATTGGCTTCTCAGAATTATACTTTTAATTTTTTTTCTAGTTCATCGAGATAAAATGAGGATCCTGAATTTCTTTTTAGAAGTTACCACCCTTTGTTTGAAAGTGTTTCCAGCTCGTTTATATCTAAATTTGAACTTTTTACCTACCTTTTTTCAAAAAGATTTTTTTTTCTAAAATACTTTTCTCATGACACTCAACATTATTATATAGATAAAAAAGAGCGGGTCTTGATTTCCATATATATATATTTTTGAAAATCTACAATTTTTAAGGGTATTTTTAGATATTTGAAATCTTTAAAACTTGAAAACAAAAATCTACGCGATTTACCAAGACATTTATCATTATAATTTTTTAATTTTAAATATAAATCAATGGTAAAATTCCGAAAATTTTCAAAATTTTAACGAATCTCAAAATTAAAAAAACAACATGATTATTATATATGTAAAAGTCGAGGCCTACATTTTGATGAACGAGAACCACTGGGCGCGCTTCGCGCGCCTGTCTTTTATATAAATTAATAAATTGAACTTAATTAAAATAATTAATTAAAATGAATAAATTGTTTGCCAAATAATGTATACAATAATAGGAACTATAGTTTTTATCACAAAAAAAAAAATAATAACAATATCGCTTTATATTTTTTCTATTATTAATTTTTATTCAATCTTTTTTCCTTTTCATTGATCTTTATTAAAATAATTAAACAATACCAACAACAGAGCCACACGAATAACAAACTATTTCTAAGAAACTTAAATTTCTTGCAACCTCATTCAACACAAAAGACATTTCTTCATGACATTTTTGTAAATGTTTAATTTGAATATTCTTTATATTACTGTTTGATTCTTCAAGACTATTTATCTTTGATGGATTAATCATCAATTTACAAAATGAGCACATAATAATTGACTTTTGTTTTTCAAAAAAACCTTTTTCACAATTTACACATGGAATTTCTAGTATCAAATGATCTATTATCCTCTGTTTCAATTCGATTATTTGTGTAACACAAAGAAAATTACGTTATCAATTCAATAATGAAGCTTTATTTCATTATACAACAATATAAAATTACCGTGCTTAGAGGCTTTAAAATCTTGTTCAATCTCGATTATTTCAAAAGATCCATATGTATTTGATTCAGTATTAAATTTTTCATTCAATAATTTTAGTAGTCCGGAATTTGTTATTAACTGATTTGAATTTTTTTCAACTACATTATTATCTAAATTTAATTTAAAAAATTCATGTCTACGTGAATATATATCCTTGAAAACTTTTTAAAAATAAATGAATTATTATTAATCAAATAAAAATATACATACTAATCATAGTAAAGAAAAATTACCTTTTTCAATTTAATTGAGATGCTTTCCATTGTAAAAATAATCTTATTTTTTTTTATTAAATAAGAATGATAATTACTTTGATATATACACGTCAATCGATCTAAAATTGAAAAAACAATATATTTTCTATTTTTATTATTCCATCAGATGATTATATTTCTTTTTTTTTAATTGAACGTAATCAGAATTATTCTGTTTTGTAAGCATTTTTATGGTACTAAATATATAATTAATTTTTGTATATTTCTTTATATACATAATTTTTAACAACATTATTTTCACGCTTCTCCCCTAAAAATATTTTCAACGATTTCCAAGCTTTTACACGTGAAAATGCTACGTACAGTTGACCATGATTGGAAACATCTTTCCTAAGATCAACACCTACCATTTCAAATGATTGTCCTTGACATTTATTTATAGTCATTCCGAATGCTATCTTGATTGGAAATCATCTTCGTTTAAACATGAAAGGGTAAACATCTTCACATTAGAGAGTTATGCGATGTATGAATACGATATCATTTTCTTTATCACCAGTTAAAATTCTACATTTTAGAAGATTATTAGACATACTTAATATTTGTAATATCGTTCCGTTACATAAACCTTCACTTTGACTAATATTACGTAAAAGCATGACAATACAGTGCAACCTTAATTTCAATTCGTATGGTGGAAAATTTGGTGGATTTAACGTATTTAAGTATTCTGGTAAAATATAATTATTAAGTTCTCTATTATCACAATTTTCAGTACTATCTATTCCAGTAAAAATTTTTTCGGTATCTCCGTCCAACAGTTGCACCACTCTATCATTTATGTTATCTACATCAATATGTCTAGCTGATAATACAGCAACTTTCGATAAACTTTTATACTTGCGTTCATCTATTAGTTTTTTGAAAATAACCTCTACTATATCATCATTACTATTTGCTAAATATTCTTGAGGAATTACTAAATTATTATTATCATTTAGTGTGCAGTTTCCAACGTCTAGTATATATTTGGCAAACTCTGATTCTTCCGGTAATGTTCTCATATTTTCTGTTATTGAAAAATTTTTAAAATTTTTCCATAGTTTACTAAATTTAATTAATAAATTAATCATTTCACTCTGAGTACCATTTTTCAGTACTGGCAATAATTGCCGAAAATCACCCCCCATGAGCATAATTTTCCCACCGAAAGGTAGTTTATTATTCATTATATCACGACAGGTTCGATCAGCTAGTTCCAAACAGTATCTTGGTGCCATTGGTGCTTCATCACAAATTATGACATCAATGTTTCTGAGTTCTTCTGCTGCTTTCGATATGTTTAATATTATTTGTTTAATATTTGATGTTGAATCAACATACATTGGAACGGGCATTGCAAATAGATTGTGCATTGTTCTTCCTTCTGGAAGTAATATTGCCGCAATTCCTGTAAAAGCCATTGTAGCAACTTTTTTTCCATTGCTTCGTAATAAGTGATATATTGTGCTGTAGACATATGTTTTTCCTGATCCACCCGGTCCATCAATGTAAAAGCATGAATTCAAATCATCTTTTCTACATGATAACGCTTTATCCATTATTTCATCTACTATTATTTTTTGTTTTATATTCAAGGTTTTGTATTGATTCAAACCTATTTCTGAGTGGTTTTGTGAAACAATTTCTTCGTTATTCAAATTACTTAAAGATTCAAATTTTTCTAATGATTGCATTGTTGGAAATTTACTGATATTTGATTTTTCATTTTCGAGAAGCTTAACTATTTCATGATATAATTTTGTATATGATTGAGATAAACTATATTTTTTCTTAAAGTCATCTGACATTGAATCTTTATGCCTTTCCCAAAGTATTTCTGGTTTCACTGGACTACAATGTATTAAAATTCGTACGAATAAGTGTCTTAATTGTTTAGGCATCATCCACACTTCTCCTTCTGTCATTGCTCGATCCCATTCTTCATCATCTTCAACCAAACCTAATGTTAGGCACGCACTTCGATAAGTATTGTGTATAACTCCATTGATAGTTCTAATATTTTCAAAACTCGTCGCTCCTTTCACTTTTAGTAGCAGCAACCTTAGATAAAATAATTCTAGTTGACTTGGGCTAATAGAATACATTCTTCCTATTACATTAAACTGTTGTTTACGCGGTTGCCATGATCCATTTTGAGCTGAAGATTTCTTGAAAACATAATGTTCCGGAATTTCAGCATACGTATACATTCTTGCCATCGGATCACGCTGATTTAACGCAAAATAATCCGTAAGCATTGTTTGCTGGTTCATTATCATATGTATGGTCTCTTCTACTTCATCATTCAGGGTTATTGTTTGCTGATTTGATAAATGTACCGGCAAGCGTGTAATAGAATGACTTTTTTCTTGTAAAGGTCTCCCATAAATTCTATCACATGCTTCTACTGGACTAACGTACCGAGTCTCTATATGATTCACAATTCCATCATGATTAATATTGTTGATGGATGAAGTGTTATCTTCAGCAGTAGAATTAGTTACAACTATAGAAGCTGCAACATGTCCTTTATATATATATTTATATAAGTACTTGATTGCTTTAATACTTGACACTATTTCTACATTGATGTGACAATTAAAAATTAATAATAACATCCGGTTATAAGGAACAACATATTGGTTTTCAGTAATATTTCCATTTTCACGTTCGAAAGCACTAGTATTTCTACGACGATAAGTCGGGTATCCATTTTCATCTATTAATGTATCATTCTGGAATTTTTTTGGAAAATTTTTAGAACAGTTACCTTTTTCATTTTTACACCAATCACCACATGGCCTATGTATCATATTCTTCATTACTATATTATGAATTTTAGGACTCTCTATGGGATCAGGAATTTCCGCTGAAATATATTTATCCACAACATTTGAAGTTGTAATTTTACAGTTTTGTTTTAGGGTAAGCATGAACATGTGGTAATCCTCTTTTCTGATATTCTACAACATAAACATATGCTTGTATTTCCCCCAAAAATTTTCTTTCACTATTTTATTTATTAATTCATTCTTTTTTATTTCAAAAACACGTGATACTATGTCTGGTCTATCAGAAGCTGTTTGACCCAATAACAAATTTTCTTTAATTTCTCGCCAATTTTGATTACATGTCATAGTTATGAATAAATCAGGTTTTCCGAATTTCCTTACGATGGCCATTGCATCTTGATAATGCTGAAGCATGTTACGTGGAGATCCTGTGAAAGTCGATGGTAAAATTACCATTTTTCCTACATTTATTTTAGATTCATTTGCAACAGTTTTCAAATGATCAATTAATCCTTGATAAGTATCAGCTCGAATTTTTTTTTGATTTAACCTGCAAAAATTCATTCTATCTTTTTAATTTTTACATAATTATCAACCACCCATTGCTGAAACAGTCTTCCACCCATTAAAAATATGTTACCGTTTCGAGATGCCATTCTGTATTTTATGTAAGCAGCACGTGAAACTCTTTTTGATCTCGTAACACACGGAATATCTCTATGCCATCCTCTCATACCAAAAGGATAAAACAGTGGATAAATCCATGGTTCTACATTTGGGTCCATATTACTAACATACTCAAGTTTTTTCGTATTTTTATTATGTATCGTCACATATGACTCTGGAATATCTCCATTAGCAGTTGTAGTAAAAATCGCTGCAACTTCATTTATTTTTTGCACATGATATCGTCTTGCATCCATACCAGGTCTATTAGAAAATATTAATTGCATTTCTTCTTGACCTTCATTAATTGTTTGCTGCAATTCTTCATGCATCATTCGATATGACTTTGCAAACAAATTAACCTCACAAAAAGTATTACCTATAGCATTAATAATTTCCGTATTCAAATTATCTTTGTTTAATTGTGACCGAACGTTAGTTGCTTCATTCTGATCAACAATAAAAAGTTGAACAAACGAAGGAATATCATCTCCACTTGGATACAAAGATGTATTAATTTGATAATATATTTGGCCATGGATTTTGAAGCAATGAGGACCTGGTCGATTATGGAAATTTACTAAGTTCGCATTAAAAGATGCAAAAGCAAAGGCATTATTATAAGATCTTATTCGTCCATGGAAATTTTTTGAAAAATTGTGAGAACGGTTAAATAAATCTTTTATTAAACGTGGTGGATCGGGCAATGGTTCAAGATTCACTTCACCATGACTACAACAATCATTGAATGTTTTTTTATTATTTACTTCTTCTACTTTGAAATGTTTTGCACTGCAATGTTGACACAAAATATTCATTTTTCCAATATAATGCTCTTGAATATCTTCAACTTGAATATTAAATCTTTCCGATTCTGATTGCGATGCCAGTTTTTGTCTACGCTCTCTTTGAGCTACAGTATTTCTCACACGTTTTAATCTTTGAAATTCTCTTTCATCTTCCACAGAACGTTTAACCCTAGTTGCAGGCATTTTTTAGGTTGATCTTAATAATTCTTGAATTTGTGCAAATTTGAACAAATTTAACCCTCTACTTCAAGTAAAAGAAAATACATTTTTGTCGTACACCCCCTGTGAGCCAGAGAATGTTATATGTGGAATTACACTTGTGAGTATTTAAACTTGAATTTTATTTTACATAATATTATCTGTCTCAGAGGGGAGGGGGGTATGACAAATCAAATAAATTTAACTCTCTATTCCAAGTTAAAAAAAATACATTTTTGTCTTACACCCCCTGTGAGCCTGAGAATGTCATGTGAAATTTATATACACTAAAATTTAAGATTTTCACTTGTCAATATACAGGTGAATATTTGAACTTGAATTTGATCATGAACAACATTCTCTGGCTCAGAGGGGGAAGGGGTATGACAAATCAAATAAATTAAACTCTCTATTTCAAGTAAAAAAATACATTTTTGTCTTACACTCCCTGTGAGCCAGAGAATGTCATGTGAAATTTATATACACTAAAAATAAACCTAAGATTTTCACTTATAAATATACAGGTAAATATTTAAACTTTAATTTTATTTTGAACAACATTCTTTGGCTCAGAGAAAGGGGGGGGGGTTAGAGAGAGTATGACAAATCAAACAAATTTAAAGCTATATTTTAAGTAAAAGAATATACGTTTCAGTTTCATCCCCTGTGAGCCAGAGAATGTTATGTGAAATTTATATGCACCTTAATTTGAAATTTTCACTTTTAAATTTACGGGTAAATATTTAAGCTTTAATTTTATTTTGAACGTATATTTTTAACCTTGAGTCATATTAATTTTTCCCAAAAATTTTCTAGCTCAGAGAAGGTGAGAGACAAATTAAAACAATTTGACTATATCCAAAGTAAAAACTTGGTATGAATAAATTTTCCACGATTATTTTTGTAAAAATAAGTAACACTACTTAGTTTATTTTAATATGGTTACACTTTTAATTATAAATCCAGATTTTGAATATACAATTTATAATCTATTTTTTTTTTCGACTTTTTAATCTTGATTATATACTTTTACTATTTACTTTTTATTATCGAGTAATATATTATTATATTAGTTCACAAATTAATGACACAATCTGTCTTATGACACAATCAAAATAATGTTAATATTTTTATTATTCATAATAAATTGAAAACAAAAAAAGTTTAATATGAAGTACTCAAAAAATCAACACGACATATATTTTTAAAATAATATTTATTTATGAAACAAAACAAATTAATATGGAAATTATATAATCTTCAAGTCAGGTAGTTAAAAATTCTATTTAGCATTTTTTTTTTTTGGATAAATTTTTTTTTGCAATATTTGTTTTCGAGGGTTCTTTTTCAACTTTTATTTGCAAGCCTGAATTGGATGATTCACCAACTTCACCACCATTCACTTCTAGAGATAAATTATTATTATTACCGATTTCAAGACCATCAATTTCATCAATTTTTCGTTTAGCTTCAATTATTGGATGGTGTTCTTTTTTTATTTTATCTTTTTCTAATGTAGGATCATTTCCAATAATTTTTATGTCCTCCATTTTTTTTTACAACAAAATATAAATTATTTTTGTCCATTTTTCCCTGTATTTTTAATAATGCACCAGATTTTAAATTTTCATTAGCGATATAGTCAGTAATGTTCACAGCTAAACGATAAAACCCATCGGTCACTTGTCCTTGACCACACTTTGAACGATTAAATTGGACTTCCCTGAATGGCTGTCTCATATAGCATTCAAATTCTAAACAAAATGATATTTATTATTATCATTATTATTACTATTGCTATTATTATTAATATTACCGACGTTCCCATCTTGAAACATGACTTGTGAGAGGTCTATTAAACGATATACTGTCATTGATAAACCCTTATCCCGATTATCTGGATTATGATTTCCTAAAATCGTTATTTGACTCGTCGTTTGAACGTGAAATCCATAAGATGAACAGCTGGATCACGATAGGTAGCATTGGATGTTTTTGCAGTTCCACCAACTATTTCTATGATGTTATTTTTTTTAATTTTCGGCTCCCAACTTTCAGCCATTATACCCGACTTGGCCATGGTTTGCTGAAATTTGTACAGTATCAAGCAAAAATTTCGGGCTACAATATACTTTTTGTTTTAATTCTAACAGTGCTGCGTTTTGAACTTTTAATTTCTATTTGCGTGGAGATAATCCTTTTATAGAGTTTAATATATTTTTTTTTTTGGTCTTTTGGGCTGATCATTTTTTTTTTATCTAACAAAATGTGGGTAAAAATGGTCATGAATTATTTTCTTTTTCTGGACCATATTTGAATTATTGTGACCGATTTCTCGGTCATATAATAATTTTTTTAATGAAAAATTAATATTTAATAAATAACTCATTTTTATTTATATACTTATATACTTAGACCTAAGATTTTTATAATTATATTAAAATTGAATATGTCTTATTACGAAGCCGATTGCAAGACTCGAGTATTATCAACAATTTGAGTATCGTTTAATTTATAATTACTATTGTCTCTTTTTCTAATCGGATCTCTGAAAGCATTATTTGCAGTTCGGCGAAACTCAATGATTAATTCTTCACTAAGATGTTCTATAAAATCTGGCCGAAGATTAGGATCTAAGCATATGAACTAGTTTAAGGGAACAGCTTCGTGCATTAATAATTGAGTTTTTTGTAAAATATCTTGTTCGTGTAAAATAAGTTCGACATTTGTATTGAACTGATCGATTGCTTTTTTAAAACTTTCAATTATTAACGGTAATGATGGGTTCGACAGAATATTGATGCTTCGAGAGCAGTTATTACAATCTGTTTTTATATTTTTAAAGACCTTAATAGCAAATTTAGTTATGACGATGTGATTTAGCTGACAAGTATCCACGATGTGATCTTCCAGGCTTGATTTTTTTTCAGGAATTCGTAGCACTGGATATCATCATCAATATCACTATCTGGATCTTCTGCAATGCACAGCCTATCTTCTTCATCACTGAAGTCATTATTTGATTCTTCTGGACATTATAATATTGGTATTGCACCAATTGAATGACCATTTTCAGCATAAGAACTTGTTAGAAACACGTGTTGGTTCGTTAATATTATTCTTTGTCATTTCATAATCGTCGTTATCGTCATTATTAGTCATGTCGTCATTGTTATTATTTGTACTATCATCTATAAAATCTAACAAGTCATCGAAACTGACTAATTTTTTTTCTTTTTTGCAAATAGTTTTTTTTGTAAAGCTTTCAGTGCAATTTGCAATTAAAGCTGTTTTCATGCATGCCAAAGATGTCACGCAATCAAGTCTCTAAAAGTCACCACGAATTGATCGAAAAAAGCCTAATTATTGCGCGATGGGATCTTGAGTCGCGTGACGCGTATAAAATTTCTGAAACCCTTGTGATTCTAAGTACTTCCAAATTCTTTGAAAACTTGTCAAGGTGGTAACTATGTTTTCAAATGTTGGAGGCTTTCGAGCAATCTCGCCTTTATAATTAATTAATTGTATATTTCCAAATTTTTCTCTGAATGATTCCCAAACCTCCAAATGACCTGATGCTGTAGATGGATTAGTTCGGGATAACCTAGTTTGTTTTGCAAATTTTTTTTCCCCGAGTACCGAATCACATAGTTTATCCCAATCATCAACGGTATCAACATCAGCGGTATCAAGCATTGATTGTTGTTCGGGCTTATCAACATGATGGGAAACTTCCCGCACATACCTAGCTGTCAATGCACTTAATGTTTGTACAGCATATTTTACCCTCATCTTTTTTTTTGATGTTGGAAAAATATACTGGTACTTTAATTTACCCGTAGACCCGGACGCTTTTTTTTTCCGAAACATGGAAATAACATCGCACCATCTGGCTACTTTGCCATTATAATGTATTGTTTGTCCCGGATAATCCCAAACACATTTGACATTACCGGGTTCACTGCAGCCATTTATACTAATTTTCTTGAAATAAGTTTCTCATACACTTAATCGAATGAGGCCAGTCATAAAGAATAACAATTTCTGAACCATTGACAAGAAAATATGAACTGTTTCGAGGAAGTCTCGATAAATTTTTAAGAATATTAAGCGCAGATACATTCGTCCCACCTTGGTCGCATACGGTAGCAATTGGTATAAATCCGCATTTTTTAACAGTACGAATAACGTGTGGCAATATCGTTATTACCGATTGTATAACTGCCCCAGGATACCAGAGACCTAGTGGTTGTATGAATTGTTTGTACAGCCCACGCATCATCATAACGAAAGTTTTTTTACAAATGATCTTGGAACGTCCACCCTCGGTTCCTACATCACGATAGCCTAAAATTTTTCCCGATTTTTTATGTAAAAATAAACCAGCCTTATTGGCAACTTCGTCGAACATGATCACAACGTACCTGTCTTCGAATAACATCTCGGTGGCTCTTTTTGTTAAAGCTTTTATAACGACGGAATTAAGACTAACATCAACTAATATATTTGCTGATAGACGCTCTAAAGTTGATATCGAAGGAATACAAGATGGCATTTCATGATTTAAATTTTTAGTAGATTTTTTTTTTGACCTAAACAAAACACTTTAATTTCTTTTTGGTAACGTCTACCATTTTTTGTTGTTTTTTGATTACGCATTTGAGTTTCAATGAAACAACGAACCAATGGTGTTTCAATCATTTCAGGGTCGATGAGTATTTTCCAACTAGCTTTTTACATTTGATTTTGGTATTTCAGTCTTTTTATTGTTATTTCTTGATCTAATAGCCTCGCAATGACAGATTTCATTGTAGGGTGATTATACATTTCATCATTGGGAAGATTTAACTTCCCCATAAACGTTTTTTGGTCAATCTTGAGGAGAAAACTGCAATAAAAAATTGCGTTTCTTATAATTGAAAACGAAAAAAAAAAACAAAAATCTAATTTTTATAACTGACCGATAGATTTTGGAAATCGAAAATACATGGAATATATACTGTAACGAGAGTTGGCATTTCTCGCGCTACCGGTAATTATTATTTATAATAATTACGATCCGTAGATGCTTTTCGGCCGATTCACATGGGAAATAGTGTTGGCTTGAAGATAAGTAATACAGTTAGAGTGCGAACTGATCCAGTAGCCCCATCTGCAGACCATTGTGTCCGTGTGGACCGGTAATACCAACAAAAGAGTTGGACACTAGATGGAGCTATCCGGTCGTGTAGTGAACAACCCTTACTCCGACACGTCCCCACTAGAGAGTCGCATCAGGTGTGCGCGCAGACAGTGTGGAGTGGGAGAAACGGAAAGTAGGGCGGGATCCGTATATCTAGCTAGAAGTCTGACAATATCGTCAGTCGTTGGCCGGCTCTCGAGCTGGCCAGGGCTCCTGCCTCCTGGCTTCGATGGAAGCTAGCTGGTGGACCTGGTGCACGCTCTCGTAAGCGATCACCATGTCGTTGCCTTGTTGCATAGGCAAGACGTGGTGAAAGCTATCTTTCTCGCACTAAGTGAGGATACCCTATGCCAGGGTAACCTATACACTAGGTGCTGGTTGAGTAAGTGGCTTTTTTGGGTAAGTCCTTGCGAGGCAATTTTCTGGTGGCCACTACCTCCAGTTACCTGGTGCACTAGGTGTGTAGGAGACCTGGAGATGATTCTATAAGGCCTTGCGGGGTATGAATCTCTCGATCTCGTCTAACTATTGGTTAAGCGAATAAGTTGACCTAAAGTTAAGGATGTTCTCGGTGATGATGTCTAGCCCGTGAAAGACATCATCACGTTCCCGTGTCTTATACAAAATACGGAAATATGACGTAAGACAAGCTCCCGTTGATACTGACAATTACTTGGTGGACCGCGCCCCTCTACCATTTCTTACTGAGTAGGCCGCTACCGAATGATCGTATGTCGATCGTTGTTCCCGTTTTATTTCCCCGGTTGTTGGTTGCCGATAGAACCAGCTGGCTCCCACCTGGCGGTACGAGAGGAGGTTGGTGAAAAATCCTCGTTGTTACCATTGGCCAGTTTTCTCGCCGATAACGGTCAGAAAATTGGTTACAAAAAGGCTCACAACGTGGGGCCTGTCATATCAATTGTCAGTAACGTTCCGTGTGTAGGTAATAGAAACTCCTGCTTAGTTGTTCGTAAATTCGCCACGACTGATTATGGCGGAAGAGTGCTCGAGCGACATTGGTTATAGTATCCCATGTCTATAACTGGTGGCGTTAGGGTTCACGGAAGTCAGAAAAGGAGTGGGGAATAGACGGACCAATAGCGAATGTCTCTCTGGGTATATAAGGAGGTACAATTCGATTTATAGCTCATTCTTCTCTGACTGCTTTACCGAGTAGCTCAAAGAAGGATTTTTGGAATTGTGCGATGACAAGCCGTAAGGAAGTCAAAGCTATTTTGTGTAGAGATTTGTATCAATCCGAATCGCTCTCGAGTGGTGAGTCCAATCCAGTAATGGACGACGAACCAGGGGTCGAGAAGAAATCTCCTCCTGGATCTGATGTCTAACCGTACACAGCCAAACCGCTGTCCGAAAGTCGACCCAGTGTTGATCTGGGAAAACCAACGGAGGAGACACTTGAGGCCGTGATGCGGGATGTTCAGTCTTGGACAACGAGGGAGTTAATTTCTCCCTTTCCTGCATCACCAATCAAGCCGATCCAGCAGATCGGTACGGCTGAAGTATCAGCTTCTACTGACACACAGGGGGTATCCCCAGTCAAATCAATTTTTGACCCGGAATGCTCCGTTCACGAGGTGACCACTGGGTCTTCTGTCCTCGATACGGAGGAAACTCCGTTCGTAACCGTGATGGTGGAAACACCATCAGTTACCTTGGTACCCAGTACTGCTCCCGGGGGAAGCTATTCAAAGCCCGTGGAGATGGACCAGGAAGTTGCTCGGGCTATGAGGAGACGTTTCGTCACCTCGTATAGGAGCACTTCATCGGCAAGTTCTGTTCCGCCGAGTCCAAGTGGAGGCTACTCCCCATCTAAATTCGAAGGTCAGCAAGCCGATTCCATCATCCATGCTCTTCAAAGCAATCCTGGCCTGTGGTTGAATGTCCAAGAGGCGATGAAACGTGATCGGGAGGACGGCGTGGTTAACACCACAGCCAAGAAGAGCCATCTTGATGATGTTGATAAATCATCAAGTGGTTCAGAGGCAAGTCGGACGATCGATCCACGTGATCCACGGACTCCATCACCCGGTATCTCGGGAACCTTGGATCTGGAGGTACTGAGTTTTAGAGGAAGTGGGCGCTATACGCAGGAGGACCATCATCGGAGGATGATAAAAGCTAACCAAGCTCCACCACCTCCTGCACTTGGACCACTCGACGCTCCCGAGACCAGCTTTGGTAGCCAGCCAGCACGTGAGGCGTCAGTTGTAAGAGTAGTTAAGGAATTCTTATGCTACAACTGTCGTGCTCCTGGACATCGCTACGCCGCTTGTCCACTACCTCCTGTAGTTGGTATATTTTGCAAACGTTGCGGTAGAAGGGGGGTCACCCTGAGGATTTGTCCCAAGTTCCAGGATGGCTGGAAGTCCGAAGGACCGTACGTGGCCGCGTTGGGCACCAACGTACAACGTTCAACAACCACCCAGCCTGAGGTCAAGGCCAAGCCCAAAAGGAAAAAGCAGCCAAGGAAGAAGAAGAAGAATAATAACGAAGATTAAATAAAGATTTTATTTATTTTGCTAAACTACTTGTTCCCGTGTACTTAATTCACCCGTCATCTTTTCAGGTTAGAGTTAAGTCGTTCTCGTCTTTGTGTTCTCGGAATTGATTCTTATCCATTCCCTCTCGTTTAAGTTCACGGAGGGACTCGGATCCAATATTTGGTCGTCTTTGTCTCTCGCTCCCGTCGATCATCCGATCGAATCCGCCAATGTACGGAGGGGTTCAACCGAATGCATTGTCTCTGAAAAGAGAAGGCTAACATCTTTCACTGGAAAGATTTAAGCACGGCATCTGTCCCAATTGAGGGATAGGGAGCGGCCACGGCGTCTGCCCCGTAAGGGGAAAAGGTGCGATCCCGGACATCATACCCCTCCCAGGGAATGATGCGCTATCGGGCCATACGCAACTTGGAATAGGGATCCGAACTCCCACCGCTCAAAGTTGGGTATATAAGGCCGATCTCGAGCAACGAAAGTCACAGTTTTATGACTGCAGTGGTGTTGCCCACAGCTCTCTAAAAAACTTGCTCTCGTTGATAATCATGGCTGAAGAAAGTAAGCCTGGTACTTCTGGCCAGAAACCAGAAGACGCTCCCGAATTAGTTCCCGATACAGGAGATTTCGGTGAAAAACCTGAGATTCCTGGGCTCACGTACATTTACTCTACGTTGCAGAAATTGATGACAAGTGTACAGTTGATGGAAGAACGGTTGGATGCTATGGGACTTCGTTCCAAAGCAAGGGCCAAGAAAACCGATCGCCGTGCAACATCACTTGCTGGATCAATTCCTGACGTGAGAATTGAAAAACCAACTTCTCCCCTGGGAAGAGTGGTTGATCACGTGTACAGGAGAAATCTGGACGAATTATTCGGACAAGCAGGGAACCATCATAGGGAAAATCGTACAAACGATGTACCCAGAATGATGTCACCCACTAAGGTCTTCGAATTATTAAGGCGAAATGCAAGACGATTCTGCCTTATCTCGGGTTGCCGCGCGCTCCATCTACAGGTCACCAGAGACCTATACTTCGATCTATCCGATCGGTAATAGTAATTTAAAGTCTAATAATTTTTTCTGTACGTTTCGCACAGTTAGACTGTTATAATAATATAATTATATCATAGAAATAGATTTGACTATTTTTTGAATTTATTTTTCGGCAGTTTACCGAGAAAATTTTAAAATTTATTTAAGAAATTTTATTTGAGCATTTCAGACGATATTTTAAAATTATAATTTTATTATTATAATAACAAAAAAAATGCATTTACAATAATGACTAAATTACAATTATTTTATTGTAATAATTAGAATATTATTGTAATAATTACTTAGTCAGTATTTTACTGACTGTTTTTTTTTAATTTTATTTGTGCATTTTGCACATTTTTATAATTATTATTATTATTATTATAAAAAAAACAATTTATTGTAATTGTCAAATGACAATTATTTTATTTTATTTTATTGTCAGTATTTTACTGACTGTTTTTTCAATTTTATTGAAAATTTTATTTGTGCATTTTGCACATTTTTATAATTATTATTATTATTATTATAAAAAAAACAATTTATTGTAATTGTCAAATGACAATTATTTTATTTTATTTTATTGTCAGTATTTTACTGACTTTTTTTTTTTATTGAAAATTTTATTTGTGCATTTTGCACATTATTATAATTATTATTATTATAAAAAAAAAAAACAATTTATTGTAATTGTCAAATGACAATTATTTTATTTATTTTTATTGTCAGTATTTTACTGACTTTTTTTTCAATTTTATTGAAAATTTTATTTGTGCATTTTGCACATTATTATAATTATTATTATTATAAAAAAAAAAACAATTTATTGTAATTGTCAAATGACAATTATTTTATTTTATTTTATTGTCAGTATTTTACTGACTTTTTTTTTTTTAATTTTATTTGTGCATTTTGCACATTTTTATAATTATTATTATTATTATTATAAAAAAAACAATTTATTGTAATTGTCAAATGACAATTATTTTATTTTATTTTATTGTCAGTATTTTACTGACTGTTTTTTCAATTTTATTGAAAATTTTATTTGTGCATTTTGCACATTTTTATAATTATTATTATTATTATTATAAAAAAAACAATTTATTGTAATTGTCAAATGACAATTATTTTATTTTATTTTATTGTCAGTATTTTACTGACTTTTTTTTCAATTTTATTGAAAATTTTATTTGTGCATTTTGCACATTATTATAATTATTATTATTATAAAAAAAAAAAACAATTTATTGTAATTGTCAAATGACAATTATTTTATTTATTTTTATTGTCAGTATTTTACTGACTTTTTTTTTCAATTTTATTGAAAATTTTATTTGTGCATTTTGCACATTATTCTAATTATTATTATTATTATAAAAAAAACAATTTATTATAATTACCAAATGACAATTATTTTATTTATTTTTATTGACAATTTGACAGTTTTTTTGACAATATTGCCAAGAGCCAATGACGTTTTTATTTAAGGTTATCTTGTCAGATAAAGACACAGTTTACATATTTATGTTTACTTCATGTGACGTCACGTTGGTCGCAGAATTGTGATACAGCCTTTAATGTCTATTTGAATAATTATTTTATGTAATGTTATTTTTATTCAAATGTTTATTTTATTTATTTACTTTAATTGAATGTATTAATTGAAATGATAATTTTATTCATCTATTTGATTTATTTATAATGTTACATTATTTAAATGTTTATTGAAATTTTAGTTTTTTATTGAAATAATATTTTATTTAATTATTTTATTTAAATGTTTATTGAAACGATAGTTTTATTTAATGTTATATTATTTAAATAATAGATTTATTTAATGTACTAAGCATAAATATAAATTCATTACTTGATAGATTATTAAATGAATCAACAACTTTAGCACGTTTTTTAAGAGTAATTGTACCATTGTACCATGAAAAATAGGTTTGAAAATTTTCCAAATTCTTTTTTTTTTTAATTTTTTGAATTTTGAAAAAATAAAAGTTGGCGCTTCTTGAGAACCATAAAATAGATATACAGTTAATTTTTTAGAATTTTTCAACAAGTAGTTTTCGAGAAAAGTGGGTTTGAAAATTTTCCAAATTTTTTTTTTTTTTAATTTTTTGAATTTTGAAAAACCAAGAGTTGGCGCTTCTTGAGAACCATAAAATAGATATACAGTCAATTTTTTAGAATTTTTCAACACGTAGTTTTCGAGAAAAGTGGGTTTGAAAATTTTCCAAATTTTTTTTTTTTTTAATTTTTTGAATTTTGAAAAAATAAAAGTTGGCGCTTCTTCACAACCATAAAATAGATATACAGTCAATTTTTTAGAATTTTTCAACAAGTAGTTTTCGAGAAAAGTGGGTTTGAAAATTTTCCAAATTTTTTTTTTTTTTAATTTTTTGAATTTTGAAAAAATAAAAGTTGGCGCTTCTTCACAACCATAAAATAGATATACAGTCAATTTTTTAGAATTTTTCAACACGTAGTTTTCGAGAAAAGTGGGTTTGAAAATTTTCCAAAAATACCGACTTTGAAAAAAATTTTCGAATTTTGAAAAAATAAAAGTTGGCGCTTCTTCACAACCATAAAATAGATATACAGTCAATTTTTTAGAATTTTTCAACAAGTAGTTTTCGAGAAAAGTGGGTTTGAAAATTTTCCAAAAATACCGACTTTGAAAAAAATTTTTGAATTTTGAAAAAATAAAAGTTGGCGCTTCTTCACAACCATAAAATAGATATACAGTCAATTTTTTAGAATTTTTCAACAAGTAGTTTTCGAGAAAAGTGGGTTTGAAAATTTTCCAAAAATACCGACTTTGAAAAAAATTTTTGAATTTTGAAAAAATAAAAGTTGGCGCTTCTTCACAACCATAAAATAGATATACAGTCAATTTTTTAGAATTTTTCAACAAGTAGTTTTCGAGAAAAGTGGGTTTGAAAATTTTCCAAATTTTTTTTTTTTTTAATTTTTTGAATTTTGAAAAAATAAAAGTTGGCGCTTCTTCACAACCATAAAATAGATATACAGTCAATTTTTTAGAATTTTTCAACACGTAGTTTTCGAGAAAAGTGGGTTTGAAAATTTTCCAAAAATACCGACTTTGAAAAAAATTTTTGAATTTTGAAAAAATAAAAGTTGGCGCTTCTTCACAACCATAAAATAGATATACAGTCAAATTTTTAGAATTTTTCAACAAGTAGTTTTCGAGAAAAGTGGGTTTGAAAATTTTCCAAAAATACCGACTTTGAAAAAAATTTTTGAATTTTGAAAAAATAAAAGTTGGCGCTTCTTCACAACCATAAAATAGATATACAGTCAATTTTTTAGAATTTTTCAACAAGTAGTTTTCGAGAAAAGTGGGTTTGAAAATTTTCCAAAAATACCGACTTTGAAAAAAATTTTTGAATTTTGAAAAAATAAAAGTTGGCGCTTCTTCACAACCATAAAATAGATATACAGTCAATTTTTTAGAATTTTTCAACAAGTAGTTTTCGAGAAAAGTGGGTTTGAAAATTTTCCAAAAATACCGACTTTGAAAAAAATTTTTGAATTTTGAAAAAATAAAAGTTGGCGCTTCTTCACAACCATAAAATAGATATACAGTCAATTTTTTAGAATTTTTCAACAAGTAGTTTTCGAGAAAAGTGGGTTTGAAAATTTTCCAAAAATACCGACTTTGAAAAAAATTTTTGAATTTTGAAAAAATAAAAGTTGGCGCTTCTTCACAACCATAAAATAGATATACAGTCAATTTTTTAGAATTTTTCAACAAGTAGTTTTCGAGAAAAGTGGGTTTGAAAATTTTCCAAAAATACCGACTTTGAAAAAAATTTTTGAATTTTGAAAAAATAAAAGTTGGCGCTTCTTCACAACCATAAAATAGATATACAGTCAATTTTTCAGAATTTTTCAACACGTGGTTTTCGAGAAAACTGGGTTTGAAAATTTTCCAAAATTTCTAGACTCAAAAAAAAATTTTCGAATTTCGAAAAACTAAGAGTTGGAGCTTCTTCGGTAGTGTCTACTTTATTCACAGTTTAAATTTCAAGAAATTTCGTTCATTAGTTTTCGAGAAAACTGGGTTTGAAATTTTCAAGGTGGTAATGCAGAATCGTCTTGCATGTCGCCTTAAAGTTTGAATATTGAATTTTTTTATTTTTTTTTTAAATAAACAAAATCAAATAAGATTTATAATCGAAAAAAAAAATATCGAGTTATTATAAACAATTCGAAGTAAAAAATTCATTCACCCCGTACCCTTCTAGTCCTGAAACTTTACTTATGATTTTGTATAAAAGCCTAATTATTTTAGTTAAAAGTATCAGTCTTAAAAAAAACTTGGAACAATTAATATCTGTGCAAACTTAACTCAACTCAACTGAACTCAAGGTGAATATGCTTTGTCATTGAAATTGTTTAAAAAATTTTTCAATCATTTTTTTTTATAAAAAAGTAATTTTTTTTTTAAAACTTAATATGTAAAAAATTTTATTTACAGAAAAATGGATCGCTTTGCTGCATTAAACGAAGTTGCCAAAACTGATGGTCAAAGAAATCAATCAACTTTAATTAAAATAAAAGATCTGTAGTTAAATAAACAATATTCACTCACCAATTTGAGAAATGTCACAACCAAGTATGGAGCCAGCATAAATGCAAGAGTTGAAGACAGTTTAGAATTTTTCCTACCAAAAAGGATTGTTGATGTTTTTTTAAACAATCTTCCAGACTATGAGTCTTTCAACAAAGATATTGCAGATGGACGTGTTAAATTCGCATACACAGGGGGATTAAATGAATGTAAATTCATTTATGTTCAAAAATCATCAATTAACAAAAATTATCGAACAAATAAAAAACATTGAAAACGATTTTGTAAGTTGAAAAATACAATAAATAAATAAAATAATACTTATTTATAAAAAAATATTATTATAAAAAAATTTTTTGTCTAATTATTTTTTTTAAAAAAACACACAATTATCGGATAAAAATTAATACACATCACTTTTTACACACAAAATTCTTTGACCACATTGGGGCACTCATTAAGCGTTGAGATTTTCCTGAAACATGAAAATTATATTTTATACATCATAAAAAGAGTCAATACTAATAATATCATATTCATTCGTTTAAATACTTACTTGGACAATTTATATTTTGTTTTATTTCATTTATTTCTAAATCTTTAACACCACGCTTTCTTTTTAGATTTTTTCGACTTTCTTCTTGTTCTTTTTTCTTTTCTTCGTGTTTTTCAATCAACCGTAATTGTTCTCTCATTTTTAATGTTTTTCTCATTATAGTCGAAGTTTCTCAATAATCCTCATATTTTTCAACAAAAAATTTAAACTGAAATATAAAAAATTATTATGTAGAAAAACTAATAAAAATTTATTATTTAAAAGTTCTACAAATATTTTTTTTACATGACAAAACTTACCGCATTAATTAAACTCTTTCTTGAATAATCAAATTTGCGATCTTTTCTGAAGGTTTCAATGACTCTAAAAAGCACACCAAAATGCATTTAAACTATTTGACGCTGAAAAAAAAAATGAAAAATATTAATTTATAATTAATACAGTTTTTAAAAGTATAAAAAATAATTTAAAAAACTCATTTGACGTTCTATATATTTTATTTCATAGTCAATGTCCTCATAGATTTGAAACTGCAACTCTTCATTTTTAATTATTTTCACCATCTCACAAGCTAACCGCATTTTTAGTTCTGTATCTTGAGCATGTAATTCACGACACTAAAAAATAATTTTAGAAAAATTAAACATGATTCTAAATTTAAAAAATGTCAATTAAAAAAATCTATCGATAGAATACTTACTTTTTTAAAAATATTTTTTTTATTGATTTGCAAAAACACAACGTTGTTATCAGTATCTTTGCTTTGAAATAACTCCAAGACTTTTTGAATAGCTGTAATTGTATTCAATTTTTCAAGACTCTATAATAAAAAATAATAAACATTAAAATCACTCAAATAATGAATTGAAATTCCTTGTTGCACAGTAACTAAAACAATATATAGTTTATCAACACAAATGATACTTACTTCTCTGTCTAATTTTCTTATTTCACTAATTAATTGAACCATTTTTTTTTTTTTTGTTAACTGACTGTCACAGACAAACTGTTTCAAATAGACTGAGGGTGTCTTAGAGCAAATATTCTCAAAACCCTCAAAGAAAAAAATAAAAAAATATATTTTTTTATTTTAATAAAAAATAAAAAAATTAAAAAAAAATCATATACCGTATCGGGTGATATAGTTAAAGGCTTAGGTTTTGGTTTGGTTAAGCGCGTAGATTTGTTTAGGTGGAGGCATGGTTTGGCGGTCATTATTACCAAAGCAAGTGCCCGAGTCTATTACTGAAGAAGACTGATTCATCTGGTGACTCGTTACCTTGATAATCACCCTGTTCAGGGGAGGGTTCGGTTATGAAAATGTTAACTGGAGATATATCTTTATTTCGGGGACGTAAACGTCATTCTGATCCATCAGCCTCGTTGGTAAAATCAGCTTGGTTTTCTGGGTCAATTGGATGTTTCGGGCGTCGGCCACGCTTCCTAACTTACGTCACTTTAGGTATTGCACCTGTAGTGTTATCAGGTGGAAAGACAAAAGCTTTTCCATTATCGGCCATAATGAACGAGTTCAAAACAGTTGTAGATTATAACTGACTGATCAGAGATCAACAGGAAATATAAAATAAATCGACTGGGTAATTTTAATTCAAGCAGAAGGCGAGATTGGTCCGATACCAACTTCTTTACCAGAGTTTGTTAAAATAAATTCAAAATATACTACTGGTGGATAATTAACACGGAGAAATTTATATAACTTAAATTGACAATATAAGAACAGAAGGGTAGGATTTTGATCCGATACCGACTTCTGAATCAGAATTTATTATTATTATATATTTTTTTTTGATAAAATAAAAATAAAAAAAAACCCAAATATGACTAGTAGTAATTAATGTGGAGAAATATTAATTTATTATAATTGAACTCAATTTTAAGTTTAAAAGTTTTTTTTTTTTTTAAATAAACTTTACTTGAATTTATATAAATAAAAAAAAATAAAATTTATTTAACAGAAGTAACCAAAGAAAACTCCGTGACAGGACTAGTTAGAAAAACCAACTATTCAGATCCAGAGAATAACTGAGAATGATCCCGACTGGCTGCTCTGATCGGTTAAGCAAGTACGTCGGTTGGTAGAAGAAAATATGCGCTCGCAGTTGCGCAGGGATAGATATGTATAGAAAATACCACATTCCCCTTAAAATAATTTTTTTTTTCTTGTGAGATAGAGGGGGAAAGCTCGTGGTTGGCAACAACGAAACGTTCGGATGTTTAGGGGCTGCTGGGGGAAAGTTTGTGGTTGTTTAGTTGGTTGCTCTACTGGTAAGGCTGACGCTGTAACCTGGCTGAATTTATCAGGTGAAAAGGAAAACCCAGCCGAGAGTCCTGGTGACGTCAGAACGAAGTAGTGGCTCTATTACCAAGGCAGTTAGCAACCAAGGCCAAAGAAGTTTAATATTATATTTCATTTTATATTATTATAATTTTTTTTCTAAATTAATAATCAAATAAAATAATTAAATCAGAATAAATAATTCATCAAGTTTTATTAAATAATTTTTTTTAAATCGTTAGCTAGAATAATTCACTATTTTGTAGAATTTAATACAAATTTTTGGATCGTTTAACAAAGTTGACCGATTTAACACGGCCGTAAACGGAAAAACCCACGTTTTGACCTGTATCTACAAACCCCTCTACTCGAAATTACTAAATTTGATTCAGATTTGTAAATTTTTTAATTACAAATATTTAAAAAAAAAAATCATCAATTCCGGTCGTTTTTTTTTAGAAGATATTCAATCGCAAATGATTAATTAACTAATAAATCCGTAGCGACTAGCTGGCTCACAATCATTATGCGGCAACGATGTCTACTGTCTCACTTTCTTTTTCTCTTCTTCGTATGTCGTTGTGAGACATACTAACGCACTAATAACATTCAAAGCAATTTAAATGGGAATATGTATTATAATTTATATAGACTAATTATTTATTTATATATTAAATTCATATATTTATATATTGAATATATTGAATAATGTCGATATAAACACTAATGTTTAATTTGGAGCATAAAAAATGACAGCTTAGATGATTTTTTTTTTTATATTTATTACTTATTAATTTCTTAATTTATTTTTTATTAATTTTCATGTTAACAGATATAATATTTTTCTTTTCTTCATTCGTTAACAATTTTTCCAACTATTTTTAATATTAACAGACACAATATCAACAGTTTTAACTCTCGAAATGAATAATATTTTCAAATATATAAAAATACAAATCAATAAAATATCAAAATAATAAAATAATAATAATAAATTCAAATAGTAAAAATTGATATTACTATTGTTTTTTTTTAAAAAAGTTCAATGATATTTTTGACTGTTTTAAGCACTTGTGTTAGTTTGTGGGTAAGTGCGGTGTTTCATGATCTGAGTTTTCACTGATGAAGTAGTATTGGTGCATGTAGGTATAGGCCGGGAACGCACACAGATACTACTGGTGTGATAGCGTCAAGCATATATTTTATTATTTTAATAAAACCAAATTATTTTAAAAAAGCATGGGCTGGGGCGAGCTCTTTTGGCAAAAAAAAGTTATTCGGCGATGAGACTTACATTCAACCTTAAAGTAAAGTTAGTCTTGTTTCTAAAATAAGACCCGAGCAGGTAATAGATATTCATTATTTGAATAAATGTCATGTTACAAATGGCGCCCAACAGGGATCTGATAAATAATCCAACATTATTTTTCGGGTCTTTCTAAATGATTAAAAATGAAATCTGTGTGATTTTTATCTTTTTAGAAAATTAACAGTTTTTTTAATCATTTACGTTAAAAAAAAAAATAAAACAAAAAAAATAATTAGAATAAACGATTTTAACCTGTGGAATCTGGAAATAAAAAAAAAAATATGAAGCATAAATGGCGTCCGAAATGGCTTCGTAAATAAAAAAAAACAACTATCGTTTCGACATGGAGTTCCCCTCATTTTCTGAATTGTCACCTCGCTTAACTCCATGGCTGAACGGAGCAGGCCTCGTAACTGGGCTGGCTAGCAACATCAGTCGTGAAATCAGTTGAGTGAGAACGGTGACTTTTCTGAATAAAAAACATAATTGTAAAACAAATTTTTTTTTTATATATAAACTTTTTTTTATTTTATTGAATATATAAAAAAAAATAATAATAATAATATGATTTTTCTTTTTTTTTTATTTTATTTTAAATGATAACTACCCCTCGAATTCTATCTGCCTTTGATTTCTCCTTATATGGGCATCACGAATCGATTTTCTCCTCCACGAATTTTGTATAGCTGCTTGTCCACTGTCACACCTAAATACATGTAAGAGTATATACCCTTTAACGTGTGTGTTGACTATACAAGTAGTTGGTGCGTATAGTCGGTGCTTTAGCCAAGAATATAAACTCACATTATACAAAACAAATAATTTTTTTTTAAAATATATATTTGATCCCAGAATAATATATAAAACAATTTTATTAATAAAATTTAATAAATTATTCATCCTGGCTTACCAGAAGTGGTACGTAACAATAAAATTACACCCCAGTAATGCTTAAGGTTGTTTTCGGAGATCTGAAATCGCACCAGATTTTTTTTGTTTTGGTTTTATTTTTTTAATGAAATAATTATCTACATTGTCACTTTTTTTAAATTTTTTCTTGTGTGTTTTTTTTTGAGATATTTACTGTCAAAGTTGACAACTTTAACACACAAGGTATAGGTGTTACCTCATATTTTTATGTATTTTTATTAATAACTTTTTTAAAACGCACCAGAAAACGTCCAAATTTTAACAGTTTATAGTCCTAAGAACGACGAATTTCTTGATATAAATTTTTTTCATTTCGTCTGTTTCGTTTAATAATTATTCAAGTTTTAAAAACAGTAATTTATTGTTTTTCATAGTTTGCGCGCGTGGGGGACTCATACTTCGGCATCACTGTTTGTCTCTCCTTCGTTGTTGTTCTCTAGCGGAAAGGGGAATCAACACACAGATACGGACATACACAAACATACAATAGGAATTTTTTTATAGTGTGAAATAGCAGTGTTTCACGATGTAAATTTTGAGTACTAGCATAGTATTAGTATATACACTAATACTATAGTAGTCAATATTTCAATCAGTAGCAGCACAAAAATCTTGGGGACCCGGACATAAAATATAACGTTACGGTATATAGCGTTTTTAAGCACAAATATTCATTTTACCTTGGTTTTGGGAAACGACCTTAATTGAACTTAATATTATGAATATATTTAAACATATAAAATAATAATAATATATTTTCAATATATATGTGGCTATATATTAATGCTTTATAAATTATAAATATATTTAAGAACATATATTTATGAAAAATATATGAACACATATTCATGCTTTATATATTGGGATATATCAAGACATACAAGATAAGAATATATTTTTACGTATATTCAGTGTTATATATTTTCGCCGACATATGTTCTAGTTCTGTGCTAGTTCTACGTGAAATTTAAGTCCAATCATTAAATTTAATTAGAATATTTTTTTTCATTATTTTTGAGCAAAAAATAATGAATACGTATTTTTTTTTTATTTTTTTTTTTTTTCAAAATTTTTCGACTTATGATTTTTTCAATTTCGGTTTTTGATAGATTTTTTCTAAAACTAGGAGTTTGTGTATGCTTATTATTGAAAAACTATTATGTAATCAAAAAAATTCAGAACATAAAAAAGTTTCATTATTGTTTATAGTATAAAATAAGAATTCAAAAAAAATTGTTTAAACAATATTTATGGTATAATTTGTTGAATAAATCATTGAAATTTTTTTTTTTCACACTCGGACCCATTTTATTTTATTTTTCATTTTTTTTAATAATAATCTTTGGAATAAAAACAATTAATTGTAAAAATATCAGCTTAGCATTTCCATAACTTCATTATTTAAACAAATAAACAAGAAAATAATTGCCGTGCGGCGCCGTCTGTTAAAGTAGTAAGCTAACCATCGTGGTCGAGGTGATTTTTTTTGTTTATTTATTTAAACAAGGAAGTTATAAAAATGCCGAGCTGGAATTTTTTTTTCTAATTATTTTTATTACAAAGAATGTTCAAAAAAATTCCTGCGATGATTTTTAAGTAGAAAAGTAAGAAAAAAAAATACATAAAAACCATTTTCTTTAATAAGATAAAGTTTTTTTCAAAAATTCTATTTTCCCTCAATTTTCTGAATTTTTTTATAATTTATAAAAATTTTTCGATTTATTTAATCATTAGCAAAGAATATTTATCCGAAAAAATTACTCCCATACATAGATTTTGAAATTTTTCTCAAGAGTTCCATTTTGCACCGCAATCCCCTATATATATACAGGCATATTAAGTTATACTATTTATGGATTTAAAATTATCTTGAATACTTATGCCCCATAAATCGATATAAATTGAAAAATAAAGATCAAAATATCAGTAAAAAATTAATTATTCCGATTGTAACATGCTACTATTATTCATGTCAAAAACATTAGCTTTGACTAATCTAGTCAAAGCATCTATTGAATATGATACTACGTACATCAAGCAATATTGGTGAGCCGAATAGATAAAAATGTAAAGTTAGTTGCCGTGTGGCACTCACTGGGATCAGGTTTCTTTAATAGGGCCTAATTGTATAGATATTATATAACATTGAGAAAATCGTTTTTAATTACGCATAAAGTTGCATAAGATTCATTCAATTTCAATAATTAAATAAATAATATTGTTAAATAAATATTTCGTTAATGAAATTAATAATAAAATATCATTATAAAAATTGAGTATATCGAAAATTCGATATAATAATTTATAAATAAATATATTAAAATTATATTTTAAAGGCATTCCACGAATAAATCGAATTTATTCATTCAATCATTGAGGTATCACTGGCCCCAGAGTTACATCATCTTCAACAATAAATTGTCAGAAATGATTGTTAAAAACGACCAAGGAAATAGTCTGATCGTTTCACAATAAAATATTGTAAATAAATAAAAAGTATTCTGATAAATATAAAAAATAGCGACAATAAAATAATTTGAGAGAGATATTGTCTATTGGAATATTAATCTATATCGATTTATGGGGACATAAATATTTAAAATATAGATACTTATACTCAAGAAATGATATCTATCGAAAAATATTTCATTGTTATCTTTTATAATTTAAAACTTCTTTCTTTATCAATTCACAATAAGTTTGCAAATCAATTTTGATTGTCACAACTCTTTACTATTAATTTTATTATTGTTTTTTTAATTTATACTGTTCAATGGGAGGAAAAATATTTTAGATATGGATCGTACTATATTCGTACTCATGACATGATATCGATTTAAAATTATTTGATTAATATTATTTTTTATACTTATAAAAGTATTATTTCATTTATTAATCATAATTTTCTAAAGTAATTTTCATCGTATTATATGTTATTGTAATATTTTTTTAATGAACTAATAATATTGAAAAATGATTCTAAAATGATCAAGAGGCACGGTAGTGCCTCGCGTCAAGTATGAGAAAAAAAAAGAGAGAGACAACGCAAGATAACTACTGTGCCGATATATACACGAGATTGAGGTAACCTCTTCACCTCTCATTACCTCACTGGGATCAGGTCTCTTTAATAGGGCCTAATTGTATAGATATTATATAACATTGAGAAAATCATTTTTAATTACGCATAAAGTTGAGGTAACATCTTCACCTTTAAACATTAATTTAATATGATTTCAACCAGAATAAAAATATTCTGGTTCCTCATTATTTAATAAATCGATATCAAACTTTTTAATAAAAAAAAACAGATTTTTTTAAATGCATACTTTTTAAAAAACTTAAAATCAATTTTGGGAAATTGCGTTTTCGATAAATTTATCTTCTAACTCCAGAGCAATCTGGCAACATTATAAAAAAAATTTAGCGAAGTAATGGTAGGTGGTGTGGAAAAACCTTTATTTACAAAGTATTTAATATCGCATCGACGGTACAAAGACGATGGAAAGATGGTGCGCGCGCCATTTGTTGTTGTTTATGAACTTTTTTATGATAGTATTCAATATTGCAGCAAAGTCTTTGCCTAATAGTGTGATGTGAAAGCGTTTAAACTACTTGATATTATAGTATTCAATATCCAGTATAGTCAATGCCTAATGGTTTGAAGGGCCTTGTAAAACCTATTTACTGCTGAATAAGAATTGATTATTTATAAATTTCAAAATTATTGTAACAACCATTATTGTAACGATTTATTTTTTTTTTATTATTTCCAAATTGCAGTATTTATTGCTGTAACACCATTTTAGTATAAATAAAAAAAAAAAAAATTCGTTCATGATTGATATCATAATTGATAAAAAATTAAATCATTTATATTAATCGAATTCACTTGAAAAGGTTTCTGAAAATAAATAGTAGAAGTATTCAATATTGCATTTCTCATCCTCACTTAGATTAATATCGAATTTATTAATGAAACATTAATAGTAGATTCAACTTCAATAATTTTTTTCGAAGTATACAGTTGTTTTTAAACACAACCAAGATAAAAAACAAATACAACTGTTTTCTCATCATTCATTATTAATTATTGAATTAATATCGAAATTTCCATAAAAAAAAAAAAATTTCTTTCAAAGCATATTTCTGTTCTAAAGCTCAGTATTTAATATCGCATTGGCATTTTGAAGATGGTGCGTGCGCTATATGTTGTTGGTGAAATAAAATTCAAAATATAGCAAAATAATAAGGACATGGTGTAAAAAACCTTTATTATGATTACGCAAGGCACTACCGTTCTTAAACTTAAGGCCTGTGTCGCCTAGCATAATTTTCTATGCCATAGTCCGATTATTACCAAAAACAACTAGATCATTCCTAGTTATCACTAAAAAATTTAGTTCTTTCTGGTAATAAATCGATTATAGCATAGAACTTTGTTAAACAACTATGCTTAAAACAGACCTTTTAGTATTCAATATTGCATCGTCAGTTGAAAACTTCTTATCAAGAGGCACGGTAGTGCCTCGCGTCAAGTATGAGAAAAAAAAAAAGAGAAAGAAAACGCAAGATAACTACCGTGCCTACAAATATACGAGATACAGGTAACCTCTACACGTCTCAAATATATATATTAATTTATTTTATGATTATGGTCAGATAAAAATATTCGGCTTTTTCATTAACCAATAAATCGATTTCGAACTTTTCAATAAAAAAAATAAAAAACATTTTTTTTAATTTCATTTCTTCAAACTATTGTAATAATTACTGAATTATTCTAAATAGATAATATTGATAAAATAATTTTTTCAAACTTAATAGTTTCTCTTTCTGTTGCACACATGCCTGTGCATCGACGCGACTATAAAACTATTTATAGTTTTCAAATATCTTTGTATCCAATCGTCATTTGGTATTGACGATTGTATAGAAACACTTTTTTCTGTTTTCTTTTATTTCTACTGCAACAATAGAAAAGGTATAAAGAAAAAAGTTATTACAATAATAAATATTAATGATTTTTATAAATTTTTAAAGGTGTCTGGTTTGGATCACTTTCCCCGATGAAAAAAAAAAAATTCAATATTTTTGACATTGCCATCTACAATAATTATTTGAAAAATTCCAAAATTTACATATTCGAAGTGCATATGCAAAGGGTTTCTATCGATTGGTCTATACCCAGTGGGTCCACTTATGCAGGAAAGTTCAATAATACAATAAATTTAATATCACCACATATATTTTTATACAAATATATTTTTTAATAAGTATTATACTTATATGATTTTTACATCATTAATTCTTTTTCGTTATCATAATTTTTTTTTTTTTTTATAATCGAAAAATATGATTTTTTATGCTACCATAAACTATTCAGAATTAAAAAAAAATTATTTTATCGTAAAAACCAATTCAATATTATTTATTTTCTTATCGTTAATAATGTAAGAACTTTACAAAAAGATGTGATATCACAACAAAAAAAGAAACACAGTTTTTTTTACAAAAAGAAGCGTCAAGTATTCGAAATGTGATGTAACTTCTTTGCTTTCATTTAATTTTTTATATACTTATATACAATAAGATATGATACTAGAAAAACCAAAGGAGAAAATTTATTCTTGTATTATGTAAGTCTTAATTGTTCGGAAAAAAAAAAAAAAAAAATTATACTTGACCCCGCGTAGTTCTTCCAAAATTCAAAGATAAATTTTTTAAACAAATCAAGTATCATACCCACTCAATTCTAATTTTAGTAGATATATATTTACGTATTTTAATGATTAATAAAAATAATAACACATTTAAATTAAAGATAAAAAAATTATATAGTGGACAGAATATTCATTTAATTTAAAAATATTTTCAGAATATTGTATCAAAATAGAAAAATAATTAAAAGACATTTCTTATAAATAAATTAAAAAATAGTGTTTAATTGTGTACTTATTAATATTTTGTTGAATTGCAGTAACACGCCAAAGATGCGTTTACACATAAAACAATTACCCCGCGAGTCTAGATAGCTCACAAATTTTTTTATATGTAAATTAATCAATAATTAATTACCAGGGCCAGGATGTTCGCGCGAGTTTTCAGAGCTGGTTAGTGACCATGGAAACCTAGAGAAAACATTTTAGAAAATAGGAATAAATTAGACCACGTATGTTTTATTTTTATTGGAGTTATCATGAATAGTATATATAAATTGTAATTAAATAAAATCAATAAATTTGATAATATTTTTTAATATAAACACGATGCTGGAAGATGGCGTTATGAACGGTGAGTTTTTTTTATAAAAATATGTATTTATATTTATTTTATTTTATCTGAAACAAACATCAATAAGAATATATAACTGATTCCTCATCATCCATTATAAAATTAATATCAAACATTTGAAAAAAAAAATCAATTTTCGTTCAATGCATATTTTTGTTTTAAAACTTAGTATTAAATATCTCATTGACATAGTAAAGATGGTGCGTGTCACATAATATTGATAATAAAATGAAATTTAAATTCCAGCCGTTAAATAGTTTAAATCTTGTTAGATAATAGTGAATAGCGTAAAAAGGTAACGCAGTTCTGAAGGCCTGTGTCGACTAGCATAGTTTTTCAGCGAAGTTATATACCATAGTCTGATTATTACTAAAAACAACTAGATTATTAATAAAATAAAAACGGATTTCTATGATGTATATTTTTGTTAAAAAGTTAAAATCAACTTTGGAAAATTGAGTTTTTGATGAAATTATCTTTTTACTCCAGAGCAATCTGACAATATCATAAAAAAAAATTTAGCGATGTAATGGTAGATCGTGTGAAAAAACCTTTATTTACAAAGTATTTAATATTGCATCAGCGGTTCAAAGATGGCAGAAACATAGTGCGCGCCGTATGTTCTTGATTATAGACTTGTAGTAGTATTCAATCAAGAAGAGTAGAAATATAGGAGGACGTACTTCCTCAAAAAACTGTATCGCTATACGGTCGCCGCTTAAGCGAGGGGCGCTTCGGTCTACTGGTAACGTGCGCAATCCGTACCACTTTTATTTTACAATGAGCAATCCAAACATACTCATTATTTAAATAATTAAGATTTTAGGAAAATTATTTATTATCCTTACACGTACATCCTTCTTTCTTGCTTGGGTTGTGAGCCCGGTTTTTTTTTACCAGTTAATAACCGGATTTTTTACCGGTAAAAAAAAAAATTTTTTTTTAACCATTAAAAGGCGGAGCCACTAACTTGCGCTGTTTCATACTGCGCATCTTATGTTTGTTATTTTTATTTTATACTTTTTTCGATTACTGACAATTATTTTATTTATTTATTTTGTGACTGATTAATAAAAATTAATAAGTCACAAAAAATTCTAATTATAATAATTATATAAAATTATATATAGTTATTATATTGATTATTGTTATTTTAATTAACTTTGGAAAATATTTTCTCAACAAATGAAAGAAAGTTGTGGAATTTAAGTTTAGAGGTTATACATTATTGTTATCAAGGTATGAGAAAAAAAACAATGTTTATTTTCTAATGTATTTTTATATTTAAACTGACATAAAAAAAATAATAACAATTGTCAATAGTAAAACTAATTTATTTTAAATAATTCAAGGTTAAAAAAACGTCATGGGAAGGTCTGAGTCAGTAATTTGGAGATATTTTGTTCAAGTAACTTGTGCAGAAAATAATAGTACCAGTATATACAAGAAAGGACGTTGCAAGTTTTGTAGCCAAGAATATGTATCCAATGCACAACGAATGCATAATGACTTGGTTTTTAAATGTAATAAATGTCCAGAAAGTGTCAAACAATTTTTAAGTATCTTTTTTAAGTATCAATTTCAAGAATCTATTTCATTCTCATATTCGGGAAAAAATTTCCAAATCCCTTAATGGTTTGAAGGGCCAAGAATAAACTAGTTTGCATCTCTAAAGTGGTCACACACGTATATGGCCTTCGACCGTCACATGCCTCCAAAGAGAAAGTTTAAAACCCATCTTTTCTTTTTGCGTCCCACATAATTCCGGGGAGGGGATCTTAGAAAAATCCAGAGCCGGCTACCTGCCGGTAGCTGAGCAACTTAGTTCCTTGTTTTTTCCCACTGCTTTGCATACACTTACGCGACGCAATGGGAGAATCCAAATTAACACGGGGAACCCAAGTTATTAATGTTAATTTCTACATGCGCATTCGCGACAAACGTCATGTTCGTGTTAAGCAGTGTTGAGAGCAGTTGAGAGCAAGAAGACTAGAGACCAGGAGAATAAACTCCTGTGGTGGGGGTGGGACCATATACGTCGCCGTCCAGGTGGAGACACTTACTGCCTCGAACAGAACTTCGGTCTTTGGTTCGGCTTCTTTCGAGGCTATTCGGCTTTGGCTTCATCACACACATGACATACACCCTTACTCACTAAAAATTTTTTGTTACATGTCATTGTTATTGTTACATTATATTATTCTATATTTATTTATTATTATTTAATTTATTTACTGTTTAATAGTTTTATACATTTATAATAAAATTATATTGTTGAACAATAATTAAACAAAAAAAACGAGTAAACTTCGTGTATAAGAAAGTATTTATTTAAATTTCGTTTTATGTACATAAAAGCATTAAATGTGCAAGAATTATTATATATACAATTTATTCAACATGATTAGCAGTTTTTCATTAAAAAAAAAAAAATAATTATCATCATTTAAATTGTACAAAATTAATATGTTATTCATAATTTTAATCAAACATCAACATTTCAGTTGATATTTGTTTATACTCCAAAATTTCATTTATTTACAATTGATTGTTTAGCATGATTTTGTTTGATATACTGTTGACAAAAATACTTGAATATAAACAAAAATCATATTTTAAGAATCTGATATTTTCTCAAGAAGATCAATAATTTCCAAAACATCTTTTGGTGATTTAAGAGGACCACATTTTATCCATTTAATAATCCTTCCACCATGATTTATTTTTACTTTTAAGTCCGGGTAAATAACAAGATTTAAGAAAGTGTCATCATTCTGATATCTTGTATAAATTATTGTATTTCCTGATGTAACGAGCATCGCCCATAGATTATTTGGCAATGGAACACAATCTCTATTTGTGGCAAGCAATTGGTATAAATCTTCACAAGGTACTTCCTTAACTTTACTCATATTAAAGTGAATATTGTTGTTTCAATTTGATAATCCTAAAAAACAAAATAATATAATTTTTGTATAGGTATATATGTATGTTATTAAATTACTCCAAAAAATGGTGAACTGTCATTGCATGGAAATTATAATTTGATTAGATTATATTATAAATGCTTTATACTTACAAATAATTTGTGGTATTTAAAAAAAAATATCATTTTAACAATAATATTCAGAAATAAATAAATTATCAGTCTAAATTAACTTAATTACACAAATAAATTTAATACTCCAATATGGTTAATAGTTGTGGTTAAGCAGGTTTATTTGGCTTTATTTTTATTTATTATATTGTTTATTACACAAATACATGGAGGTCTACAAATACATGTAGACCTCCATGACACAAATATTATTTAACATAGCCGAATAGCCTCGAAAGAAGCCGGACCAAAAACCGAAGTTCTGTTCGAGGCAGTAAGTGTCTCCACCTGGACGGCGACGTATATGGTCCCATCAAAACCTACCCCTTCCACTGAAGTTTATTCTCCTGGTCTCTAGTCTTCTTGGTTGAGAGGACCTAATGTTTACAAAAAAAAACAATAATATTTTGAAAGTATTATCAACTAGGTGAATATTTACTTCTTATTTTATCAAATAATTATGATATTCAATTGAAATGAAATGAATATTTCATCTGATTCTTCTTTCCAATTGGTCTTTAATGTTTTTTTTTTTCAATAAATGCATTGATAGTAATTTCTGATAATGATTTAAGACTAAATAGCTGAGGATTTGGATGTATACTAAAATATTAATTTATTTCAATTAAATGTCATAATTATGATAAAATAGGAATTAAATATTTACCCAGTTGATAATTATTTCAGAATATTATTGTTTTTTTTTGTAAACATTAGGTCCTCTCAACACTGCTTAACACGAACATGACATTTGTCGCGCATGCGCATGTAGAAATTAACAATAATTAACTGGGGGATAAAAAGTACAATGCTTTTTAATTAATATTTAAAAAAATATTCATTATTAAACAAAGACAAACGAAGAATCATGATGTACAAACGATTTGCTATAAAACCACCCTTATAAATTAAGGCCCTTGTCGACTAGCATAGTTTTTCAACAAAGTTCTATGCCATAGCTCTTTGGTCACTATATATCACCAAAAACTCACTAAAAAATGGCCGCTGAGGACTATGCTGGAAAAATGCTGCGTGCAGCATTTTGAGCATAGTTCTGCTAACTTCACACTCGTTTTTTTAGATGCAGCCAACTTTGAAAAAAAAAAAAAAAAGGGGCATTTATAGCTTCTTTGTTGTTCTTTGTTTACAGTTGTTTACAGTCTACATTAATTGATTGATTGACTGTCAGAATATCGTATTGTCATTTGTCAACAAGAGTAAACAAATAAAAAAGGTTATGCGTTTAATTATTTTTTGTTGTGATTTTACGAATGTTGGTAGAGCTGGAATCATTTCAATAAACGATTATAACGCCGCCCTATAGCCGTCATGACTGAACTATTTCTACCCAAGTGCTATGCCATAGAACTTTTTAAAAAAACTATGCTAGTCGACAAGGGCTTGATCAAATCTTGATGAGAAAGAACGTAGAAAAAAATTATTTGATTCAAATAATTTCACTTGATCATTTTCTGATCAAGATTTGATGTGGTAACACGTAGTCAAGATGTGATCACGATACTTGATCAAATCTTGATGAGAAAAACGTAAGAAAAAATTATTTGGTTCAAATAATTTTACTTGATCATTTTCTGGTCAAGATTTGATGTGGTAACACGTAGTCAAGATGTGATCACGATACTTGATGTAGAAAATTAAATTTAAGATATTTTTGGTTTAGTTTTCACATATATAATATCAATGTTTTTCATTTCTCTATAATATTTCGTTTATTAAATAAATAATTCCAAAAAATATTTATAATGTTTTCATTACTTAAACTTAATAAATAATTGCATATTAATTAATAAAAATAGTAATATTGCTCAGCCAGAAAATCAAAATTAAATTTAAAAATAATTTTTGTTTATAATTTTTACATATATAATAATAATATTTTTCATTCGCTAGTAATGTCTCGTTTATTAATTAATTAATTTCAAGCTAAATCCATATATTTTTATTACTTAACCCTGATTAAAAAATTTGAAACCAATAATTTTATTAATAATATATTTATAGAGTATACGTACAAATATTTTAATTAATTTAAAAAAAATATTACTCCAACAAAAAATGAAGGAAATTAATATTAAAGTTAAAATATTGTTCTATCCTTATATTGAGACTCTATACGTAAAATATAAGGATAAAAAAATTACTTTTTACATCGATGACCCGGTGGTCAAGCGGGCTTAAGCGTTAGTTTGTAGGATTAGGTAGTTTTCGATCGTCGGTTCGAATCCCGGTAGTTGCGCGCAGTTTTGTATTTTTTGTCTCCTTCCCTTAACTCTCTCTCTCTCTCTCTATCAGAAATAACAACTCAATAAATTAATAAAAAAAAAAAATACAAATAATTTTTTTTTTCGTTTTTTTGATCAAATTTTGATAATGTTTCTTGATCAATTCTTGATCAAGTTGCCTGGTCAAAATTTGACTAAGAGCGTAACGCAAAAACTGGTCAAGAAAAATGAGATAAAAGTACGGAATTTATAAGATTTTATTAAATTGATTTTTCTTTTCTAAATCAATTATTAAATAATTATAATAAATAATATTTAATAATATACATATTTTTTCGATTTATAAAATGTAGAACGAAATGATTTTATTGTATTAAATACCATGGTATAATTAATGGTATTAACCATTTGAAACGACAAGACTTTTCTATCAGTCGTTTTTTATATACCTTTATTTTATTTTATTAAGAAATTCCACAATTAAAAATTATTATATTTTTCATATATAGTCAAAATTCGATATAACTAAAAAATCAGTTTTATTGTGGAGAGTAATATACATATATGTATACAATAAATAAACAATATGATAAAATGTGTTAATAATAAATTATTTATGTATTTTCAGCAGTGCCACTACCATAAGTACTATCCCACTTGACATATATTCCTAAATCAGATTGTGAAACACTTGGTCTAACAAGTGTCAGTGCATGATCAAAGTCATCTTTGGTCACTGGACGAACATCATCTTTGGAAATGTTTTCCATCATGTCAAATGGTATACTTCTAATTGGTCCCATACTTGCCTCTTTACAAAGATTAGCCATATCAGCACCAGAATAATTTTTTGAACATTCAGCAATATTATTAATATCAGAGCACTTTAAGTTATGTCTTTCATTGCTTAATAAATTGTCAACAATTTGTTTCCTAGCTTCATGCTCAGGTAATGGAATATAAAGCCTTTTAACAAATCTCCGTCGGGCGGCTTCATCTAATTCATGTGGACGATTTGTTGCACCAACAACTAAAATTCTATCCTCGTCACCTGTTGATGCACCATCAAGTTGTACCAAAAATTCAGTTTTTATTCTCCTTGAACTTTCATGTTCAGTTTCTGATCGTTGAGTAAGAAGAGAATCAATTTCATCGATAAAAATGACTGATGGTTGATGAACACGAGCAACAGCAAACAAAGCTCTTACCATTTTTTCACCTTCACCAATCCATTTTGATGTTAACGAACTAGCTGATATTGAAAAAAATGTTGATTTGCTTTGTGATGCGATGCATTTACCGATGAGAGTTTTCCCAGTTCCTGGTGGACCGAATAATAATATGCCTTTTGGTGGTCTTCGTAAACCGGTGAATATATCAGGTCTTAACATTGGTAGAACAACAATCTCTTTAATAATACGTTTAGCTTGTTCAAGTCCAGCAACATCATCCCATTTTACCAATGCCCCTGAATCCATTATTTCATTTTTGATTAATTCAATCATTTTAGAATCAATATTTTTTAACCTTTCATCTTCAAGATCTACGTCTTCATAGACTTGTGTATTTTCTTGTGTTTTTTCTTTATCTCGCTGGAATGGACAAACAAATTTAGTGTTCAATGAATTGTTGCTCTTAATATCAACTGTTTTTTTTTGTGGATATTGTTGTTGTGGTTGCTGTTTTTTTTTTTGTTGTAATAGTGAAAGTTCTGTTTTTGCTGTACGATATTCCTGATGATACTGTGGTTTTGAAGTATCTGACTTTTGTTCTGAATCTTTAAAATCTGTGAAACTTGTTTTGTTCTTTTTTTGATAATTATTGAATAAATTATTGAAGTGCTGTCGATTTTTAAATTTTCTACTATTTGAATTTTTATTATCATCGTTATTTTCATTAGTAATGTTAATTTCTGTATTATAAATTTTTCTGCGTGGTGATTCAGGTGCTGATTTTTTGACCCAACAATTTATGATTTTTTCAACTATTCGGTCAGTCGGTGAAATGTTGTTTGCTATACATGTATTTTTTTTCTCATTTTGACAAACAAGAGGCTTAATAAACTGAAGGATATTTTCAGAACTTTTCAAACCTGATTGAAAATAAATGTGTTTTGATTTTGTCATCAGTCTAGTATCAATAAACGATTTGCTAGCTTGCAAACTTTTGGAAATATCAGACAAACCTTTCTTTGCCAATTCTAATGATATTTCCTCCGATCTAAAATAAATTTTTATTTAATAAACTAATTGTTAACTTCGTTCAATATTGATCAAGTTTTTGATATAGTCTACTTACTTTGATTTAGCAGTGAGATATTTAACTGCTAAACAAGTACGTTGGTGATCTATAACACTTTTACCTGGATAAGAAAATTTTAATTCATGATAAGCTGGTAAAAAATTATTGGCAATACTGATAGCCATATTTTTATAATTTTTATCTTCATTCATTTTTAGTGACAAGAATAGTTGACTAATTACATAATGTGAATTATTTCAAAGTTTGTTCAAAGTTAGTTCAAAGTTTGTCAATTTACTGGAATTTACAACAACTTGGCCATGGAGGTGTATAAGGAGTGTAAACTCTGAATTTTTACTGTGTAAAAGCATAGGCAGCTGCTGAGGCTGCCATTTCGGAGCAGATCAATTCCAAAAACTGCCAACTGCAGTGCTGGCGTCGGCCGTGCACGTAGACAGAGAAAAGAAACATAATGTTCTTATTCACTTCAATCTGTATTCTTATTTACTATTTGTATAACACAGGTGGAATTTTAATTAATAATATAAGTTGGTTAATTAAATATGTCATGTAAATTCTAATTTTTTTTTCGATTCTTTGATAAAACTGGAAGTTATATTGACAGCCAAATTGTTGTCAACATAATTTATTAACTATTTTTTTATTATTTTCTAAGGGAGTCATGAACGTTTTTCTTAAATTATTTTCTAAATAGAAAAAAAATTAATTTTAACATATTTTAATTATATATCTCCTCTTAGTAATTAAATACATATTAACTATGTATTCTCAAATTAGATACAAAAATAATACAGACTCCACACGTAAGTACTGAGAAGTTCTATATTTTAAATTATAAATCAATTAATAAAATTTAGTTTATTTATTGTATATTTGTTAATAAACAAAAAAAAATCGACGTTAACACACACTTGTACTACAGAATGTAAACAAAAAGTAAACCAAAGTAAACAAAATGATACACGTGCATGCTTTCGTGCAGGGCTGACGCTAGCGCCACCATCTGCTCCGAAATGTCGGCTTCAGCAAAAAGCCACAGTTTACACTCCTTATACACCTCCATGAACTTGGCAAATGTTCATGCATTATGCATCCAAGAAGACTAGAAATACAGGAGGAGGAACTCCCTATCACGCGTGTATACAAAATCCGTATCGCTATACTGTCACCGCTTAAGCGAGGGGCGCTTAGGTCTACTGGTAACGTGCGCAATCGGTACCACTTGTATTTTACAATGCGCAATCCAAACGTACTCATTATTTAAATAATTAAGATTTTAGGAAAATTATTTATCAGGGTACATCCTTCATTCTAGCTGTATATTTGTAATGAATGCATCAAAATTTACATAAAATTTTTTTTTTTAATAAATAAATGCCTAAGAAAAAGATAAATTAATAAAAAAAAATCCAGTCAAGTGCTATCCGCACTGATAGTGTTCCGTAGGAATATATATATATTAAATTTAAAACATAAATTATACGGATAAATTAAAATTATTTTCAAAAAAAAAAAAAGCAACGTTCTTTTTTTTATTTGTTTGATGTTTTGTTTTTGTTGTTAAGGAGAATTTATAGTTATTAATTGACATAACGGCATTGCTAAAAGAAAATTTCCAATTTTTGATATCAAGAAACCGTTTATAAAAATTCAAATAAGGCCCAAAATAAAAATTTAGTTATGACCATTTTTTTTGGAAAAAAAAAAATAATATTAGTTATATTTAACTTCAATAAAATCAGTTCGATGACTAAGAAAATAATTGAGCATAACGAAACCTTACGCCACGTTTTGTTAAATAAAAAAAAAAATAATGGGCCTAAAAATCTAAAAAAATAATTATAAACTCTACTAATGATGCGTCGAAAAAAAAATATATTGTTATTATTATTTTTTTAGTTATTTTTAATAAAAAAAATTATTTATTGAGAAGAAAAAAAAAAAAAAAATTTGTCCAACTAACAATAATATTTATTTATGAATTTTGCTCTTGATTTGCTATGGAATTGTTACTGCGCAAGTTGGACAAATTTTTTTTTTTTTTTTTCTCAATAAATAATTTTTTTTATTAAAAATAACTAAAAAAATAATAATAACAATGATATAAAGACATAAACAATTAAACAATATTATTTATATATGAATTTTGATAAATTTTTTTCGCTATTGATTTGCTTTTGATTATAGTGGTAAGTTTCCATAAATTACCGCTATCTGAGGTATTGTGTTTTGAGTCTGTTTGACAGCTCGCTCCTTAATCTCATAACCTTATACTTTTGAATCATATAAATTATTAATAATAAAAGATAATTTAAGTAAAAGTAACGTGTCTAAATTGTAAAGAACTCATTTAAATATTTTATTATCTTATTTAATATTTAATTATTTGTTAATATTATAATTAGGGGTTCTGTAATAAATATTTTAATTTGCTCTGTAATAGCTATTGATTCGTTCTTGTAAAAGCGCCCAAACCATCATCTAATAGCTATTGAATCGCTCTTGACGTTTTTGCCTGGGTAGGGGAACTATTGTGAATTTTACAATATAATTCAGGAATTTATACCTAACCTGAACTGTAGTTTTTCTTACAAATTTCTTTCCGTGCTGATATTATTGGAGTGGAAAATTTCATTGAAATTAATAAAAAAAAGAAAATAATACAAAAGAAGTGAAAATACAAAATTCTCTAATAGTATTTCATTTTTTAATGAAGTTGGCTTTGGTTTAATGATTAAATTGTATGATACATAATTTTGTAGATTTAAGGTTCCTTTTTGTAAATTTTTAGTCACCTCCAGACAATATTACCCGCTGGTAAATTACCACTTTTATAGAAATTTTCCAAACAGTAAATTACCAAAGTTTTTGTAGATTTTTCCGCAAGAAATATATGCCTGAAAGGAATTTTGTAGATTTTTTTCCGTATGTTTTCTTGTAAATTATTTTGTAGATTTCGTTCCGGACGATAAAAAAAAAATATTTATAATGAATTAATCAAAATAAAAAAAAAAAAAAATAAAAAAAAGCCTTAGTCATAAATATTTTTTTATTTTCATTTATTTTTTCACTTAATTTTAAGAATTTAAATCAACATTATGTTTTCTTTACAAAAAATTATGAAAATTATCAATTTTTGATTACTTGAGCTTACAAATTAATTTTTCCCTCAAAAATAATCTCTTAAAATTGACTAAAATCTATTACTAAAGTGATAATGTAAACCCCAGTTGAAATTTTTTAGTCCTGCAACTCTCTTTAGCCCGCAAGCGTCCTTATTTGTGCAAGTTCCAGGACGATGCGGGCTAAAGAAAAGCCTGCTATTTTTTAATTGATTCTTTCTTTAAATAAAGCTGATCGTCCTGATGCGTCCTTCTAGTTACTCGGATAAACTAAAAATATAAACTAATTGAACATTATTTATTAAATAAACAATAAAAAATGAAAAGGCTAATGAAAAGGATGCATTTGCGAAAAAGACAAGTACTCGAAGAATAACTGTTTTAAAAATTATTTAACTGAATGAATTTATTTTTATTAAAAATTGGGTTTTAAAAATGTATTCAATAATATAAATTAATAATTTTGAATGAAACAATTTGCTAAAGAAAAGGATGTAATTGCAAGAAAAACAATTACTTGTAAAATAATTTTTTCAAAAATTATCTATACAATTACATATATTTTTATAGCCAATTGACTGTTAAAAATGCATCTAAAATAATTGATTAATAATTTTTAAATAAACAAATTGCCTGAGAAAAAAAATGCATTCGAAAAAAAAAAAGTACTCGTAGAATGATTGTTTTGAAAATTATTTATTCAATTATATTTGTCTCTTGAAAGAAAAGAATGTAAAATAATTGTTTAAATAATAATTTATTCAAGGGCATCTATTTTTATTTGTGCAAGTTCCAGGAGGATGCGGGCTAAAGAAAAGCCTGCTATTTTTTAATTGATTCTTTCTTTAAATAAAGCTGATCGTCCTGATGCGTCCTTCTAGTTACTCGGATAAACTAAAAATATAAACTAATTGAACATTATTTATTAAATAAACAATAAAAAATTAATTAATATTTTCAAATAGATTATTAATTATAATTGCTAACTAATGAATAATTTTCGTTAAACCTAAATATCCGAAAATTAAAACTACTCTATTTTTTGGTTCCGAGGAGGATTCCCCGGGACCTCCGATTGCCATACCGAGGACTTTCACGCGTGACCGTTTTAGCGAACTGAAGATAAGAAATTTTATTTAACTTAGAGTTAGGAGAATATTTATACCTGTATGCAGTTTATGAAAGATGATTATTTGTAGAATAATTGTTTTAATAATTATTTAACCAAATAAATTCATTTTTATATAAAATTGGGTATTAAAAATGTATTTAATAATATAAATTAATATCTTTTAAAAATACAACTGGCTAAGAAAAAGAATGCATTTGCAAAAAAGACAAGTACTTGTAAAATAACTGTTTTAAAAATTATTTATGCACTGACATTTGTTTTTTTAGCCAAAAGACAATTAAGAGTGCATTTAAAATTATTAATGAATAATTTTTGAATGGACAATTGGCTACGAAAAAATATGTATTTTCAAAAAAGACAAGTATTTGTAATATAATTATTTTAAATCTATTTATGTAATTACATTTGTTTTTATAGCTAATAGACATTGAAAAATACATATCAAATTATTATTTATTCATTTTTTAATAAACAATTGACTAAAGGAAAAGACTAAGTTGTAAAAAAGACAATTATTTATGCAATTACACTTTAAAAAATTATTTATTTGATTGCATTTGTTTTTCTATTCATTTAATTTTAAAAAATGCATTAAATATTAGATAAATCATTATTAAAATAATCAAACAGCTACGGAATAGGACGCAAATAGAAAAAAGACAATCAACTAAATAAAATTATTCTTTAAAAATTTTTTAATCAATTGCACCAGCCTTCCTGGTCATTTATTAATTATTAACTATAAATAGATTTAAGATTACCTAAATGAATTGCACAAATAATTGTCTTTTTTGTAAATGCATCTTTTTTCTTAACCAATTTTCTCTTAAAAATTAATAATTTATAATTTTAAACGCGTATTTATTACTCAATTGGCTATAAAAATAGATGCACTTGAATCAATTATTATTTAAACAATTATTTTACATTCTTTTCTTTCAAGAGACAAATATAATTGAATAAATAATTTTCAAAACAATCATTCTACGAGTACTTTTTTTTTTTCGAATGCATTTTTTTTCTCAGCCAATTTGTTTTTTTAAAAATTATTAATTAATTATTTTAGATGCATTTTTAACAGTCAATTGGCTATAAAAATATATGTAATTGTATAGATAATTTTTGAAAAAATTATTTTACAAGTAATTGTTTTTCTTGCAATTACATCCTTTTCTTTAGCAAATTGTTTAATTCAAAATTATTAATTTATATTATTGAATACATTTTTAAAACCCAATTTTTAATAAAAATAAATTCATTCAGTTAAATAATTTTTAAAACAGTTATTCTTCGAGTACTTGTCTTTTTCGCAAATGCATCCTTTTCATTAGCCAATTGTTTTCTTAAAAATTATCAATTAATCATTTTAGATGCATTTTTAACACTTAATTGGCTATAAAGATAAATGTAATTGCATAAATAATTTTTTAAACAATTATTCTAGCAGTACTTGTCTTTTTAACATATGCATCCTTTTTCTTAACCAATTGTTTTCTTAAAAATTATTAATTAATCATTTCAGATACATTTTGAACACTCAATTGGCTATAAAGATAAATGTATTTGCATAAATAACTTTTTAAACAATTATTCTACCAGTACTTTTCTTTTTTGCAAATACATCTTTTTTCTTAGCTTATTTTTCACTTAGAAATTATTAATTAATCACTTAAAATGTATTTTTAATTGTCTATTGCCTGAAAAAACAAATGTGATTGCATAAATATTTTTCCAACTAATTATTTTACAAGTAATTATCTTTTTCGCGAATGCATCTTTTTCTTTTGCCAATTTTTCTAAGTTTTTTCTGGGACTTATTAAATAAATAGAAATTCAAAAAAGACTTAGAAGGACGATCGGTTTAAAAAAGCCTGCTTTAAAAATTATAAAAAATAGAAAGAGATAAAATAAAGAAATAAAATTAAATATTTTTAAAAGACGATAAAAGATGATTGTCTTTAAAGAAAGACTGTCAAAGTCGATACATTACAAATAGCCTGCATTTAGGACTGAGCAGGACGCTAAAGACTCAGCAGGACTAGAAAATTTCAACTGGGGAAGTTAGCATAATTAAGCTATCTTTGCATTGTTCAAATATATATTTTTTTTATATTCTACAATATATAAATATATACAACAGAATGATATCTCTTATAAATATCATCACAGTTTGTACTTAACTCGAAAATTTTGTTTGCTTAAAATTTGTTTTCGTTATTCAAATATCGGTGTCGGTTACTTGCAAGATTATATATTACTGGAAAGAACTAGTTTTTTTCTCATAGATATTACTGAAAAATCATAGTTTTCGATTAAAATTCTATATCTTAGTCCATTTTTCACCAGAAAAAACTAATTTTTTATTGACAATTGGAAATAATCTAGTTTTTTCTGGTAATAAATGAACTATGGCATTAAACTTCAATCGAAAACTATGCTGGCAGACTCCAGTCTCAAAAAATGATCTTCAAGCTGATGTCCCGTAGCAAAATTTCCAACCAATTTTTTGCCAACGTGAGTAACCAAAATAAGCTAGATTTTTTCTAATATTACTGAAAAATTTAGTAGTTTTCGATAAGAAATGGACTTTTGCAAAAAACTAAGCTCGAAAACTTTGCTAAAGGCCTGTGTCGACGAGCATAGTTTTTCAACAGATTTTTATGCCATAGTCCATTCATTACTAGAAAAAACTGAATTTCTCAGTGAAAACTGAGAATTATCTAGTTGTTTTTGGTAATAATCGGACTATGGCATAGAACTACGGCTGAAAACTATGCGAGTCGATACAGGTATTAACGGACATAGACTCTGTGTACGTGGTACTGAACTGGAAGCACTGGAAGTTGAATCTGTAACATTTATATTTTTCTTTTCCAGCAATTAATTAATACATAAAAATTATTTTTTGAGTAAATGAAATATTTGTTCCAGTCATTGCAAGTTAAAAATGTTATTATTGTGTGACATACCTAGATGTTTAAAATGTGTTATTTAGAAATCTTTATAATCATATTACTACAATAATCATGGTCAGAACTCAACATTTCATATACTTTATTACCTTGCTTCAGTTGCAACAATTTACGTTTACTTTTTGCAATTGTCACCTTTTTAAAAAGTTATACATTAGAAATTGCAATAGGTAATCTTCTTTTTTGTTTCTTATTTTTCGTAAATCGTGATTATCCATTGTTGAACTTAATATAGTTTCAAGTTGCCTAACTATTACTGTTTTGTAGTTTTCTATAAACACGGGTTCTTGCTCGATAATAACTTCGAATTCCATCAATTCTGGTGAAACAACGTTATTATGATAAAATTCTAGCTGCTGTTGGCCGTATATAGCAATTTCTGATATGGGATCAAATGACTCATTAGGGTCGTCATGGTATTGCTCTTGGTCTTGGTCTCGTTCTTGGTCTTGGTCGTGCTCTTGCTCTTGCTCTTGCTCTTGCTTTTGCTTTTGCTTTTTCTTTTGCTTTTGGGGATATTCCGATTTCCGAGACAGCATGTTTTTTATCGGTTTCTTATAGGAAATTTGCTTAGGATTACGAGAAAAATACCGAAAAAATTCCTACGAATGCGCAAAGTGGTTAAATTTGCAATAAACCGTCAAAAATCAGTAAATTTACGTCGTTTTGTGTAAGTAATGAATAATGAATAATAACTTTTTTTTATGACTTTGTTAATATAAAACTCGTCGAATATAACAAAAAATTTCAGCATAACATTTCTCTATCTCTAATATTTTTCAAGATATCATAACTCCAAAAAATTAAAAAAATTAAATTTTTTCTTTTTTTTTTTTTTGTTTGCAATATGTTAAGCTCATTAAATAAAGAAAAAAAGTCTAATAAAATATTTTTCTATCTATAATATTCTCAAAGATATCATAACTTCTTTTTTTTTTTTTTTTTATTTTTAAAATGATTAAAAAATTCCATAGCTATTTTCTTGCCCTTAGCAAATCCCTGACCTTACAAATTAAATGCCTTAGATACTTCCTTTACCTTAGAGAATGCCTAATCCTTCTCCATCTCAGTTTGTAGCATAAATAAGTATATATGTATGTATGAAATCTACTAAACAATTATTGCTGGGATATATATTTTTTTTGATTATATCCTTTTCCTTTAACTATATCTTTATTCCTCAGCTCCATCCTTTTCTTTTGCTACCTCTACATCTTTTCCTTTAGCTATGTGCTCTTTGGTTTTTCAAGAAATCGATGCTTGAATATAATAATTGTTGAATAAGCAAATAGCTTCAGAATAAGATATACTCAAAAAAGACAATTTAGTAGACAATTATTCTTGTAAAAAATTTCTATTCTGAATATATCCATTTTTCTATGGCTAATTGCTTTTTGTTTTTTTAATAAATAAATGCTCAATTATAATTGTGAAATCAACAGTTAGGAAAAGGATATACTCAAAAAAAGACAATTTATTATTTAATTGCTGGAATGTAATCTTTTTTTTGAGTACATCATTTTCCTTAGCTACAACTTATTCCTTAGCTATTTTTTCATTTAACAATTATATTCAGGCATTTATTTATTGAAAAAAAAGAGCAAATACCTAAAGGAGAAGTATGGAGCTAACGAAAAGAATCTTACGTTCTTAAGGTATTACCTTTTTTCAGCAATAAAATATCTGATAGAGCAATACGATAGTTTTCTCGAAAAAAAAAAATTTCTTCAAGAACCATCCATCTTTAAGGTATTTTCTTTTTTTTCGGAGAACTTATGGTGGTCACTCACGTGTGTGGCCTGAGACCGTCACATGCCTCCGAAGAGGGCGTTTAAGACCCATCTATTTCTCGAATACAAAAGTCATTGCTGCAGTACTCAGGCTTGGAAAAATCCAGAGCCCACTGCAAGCGCAAATGCAGTATGAGTAGTTCGGTTTCTAGGGTCCACATTAAATATTTCGCTACTGCTAGATATTTAATGCAATGGGCCCTAGCTAACACGGGGAACCCCGGGAAGGCCTACTCATTGCCGTACGCGAGAAACCGCAAGGTTTTGAAGAGAAGTGTAAGAAGACCTCCTGTCGTTATGAAAACGACGACAAAGAACACCTACTCTTCCACTATACCTGAGCCAGAACTAGACACGGCTAAATCGGGAGCATCTCCACGACTCAACATGTTCTAACGGCGGCCGCAGAACTTTTGCCTGGCTGGTTCTCACAATGTCAGCAATCTCATTAATGCCGATCCTCCCTTTTTGTGCAGATATTTCGCTGTATACGCTATGTTAGGGCTGGTGAGAATCCACATATGAGTGAGAACCATCAGTATGCACTTTACTGACTTACCAGGTTAAGTTGATTAACCGTTCGTTTAAGACATTATCAAGCGTTTCGAAAACGATCGACAGTCACCGCCACTGGAGCAACTCATTAAGTATAGCGTGCGGCACTCTTCGGATTTATATTCTACAAAAATCTTCCGAGTGTTTGAGAATACACTGATTTTAGGGCCGTAAAGCCTTACACCAGCAACCCTCGTAATTTTACAAAACAGGCTCATAGTACGTTTTAATCAGTTCATTCCGTACTAAGTAGCACCGTTGTCGTTGTGTCCCAAGAAGGTATCGGTGTACATAAGCCAGTCATTGTACTCCCGGCCTTCTTGAGAAAATCCCATGCTTCCGAAGAACTCGGATAGCAGTGAATCTTTTATGAAAAAGGTTAGCATTGAGTAAGTCAGAACGCGCTACTGTCCTGAATCTGAATGAATCAGACCCCAATCCATAGCTCAGTAGGTGCGAGGTTGCCAAACCCCGGATGACCACATGCCATCTCCTGCACCTCTCCCCCTGTCGTTCTGCACGAGTCCAATTGATACGATGTACCGTGGGAGGAACTCAGAACAGGGGGGATTTTCAGAGAACTATAGGAGCACTATAATATCCGATTAAGCAGTAACATAGCACATAAAAACTACGTAAATATCAGACATTCAGTTTCGATTTTCCTAGCCCATGTATTTTTTTGTATAGTGATGCTGGCAGTCATTTGAAAAAATATTGTTAAAAAAAAAACTAAACATCTGATCCCATAATTTTTTTATGTGCTTTCCAAAAAAACTCATCTCAATTTTATTGCTCCAATACTTGTCTAAAAAAAAAATTTATTTCAAGAACCATACGTCCTTAAGGTATTTTCTTTTTTCAAGAAAGCTATAGGAGCAATAAAATATCTAATTGAGCAGTAAAATAGCACATAATTTGCACGCTATTTCATGCATTTCATTATTTTTTTTTATGAGTTTTTTAATAAATGCTCCGCTAGCCATAAAAAAGTAAAAAACATGAAATACGCAACATAAAAAGGCGCAAGTTTGTGGCTCCACCTTTTGGTGGTTAAAAAAAAATTTTTTTTCTTTATCGGTTAAGAATCTGGTTATTAACCGGTAAAAAATCCGGACTCACAACCCTAGCTCAAGAAGACTAGAAATACAGGAGGAGTAACTACCTATCTGAATGCATATAATATCATTCAGCCAATTTGCGTGAGGCTAGTAGCTGTCATAACGAGTTTAGCGTACAGCGTGTACATTAATGTCGAAAACCAATTAATATATGTATGTATGTGTAAGCTGCGCATTAAAAATAAGAAATAAATATACAATGCGCTGAACCACGCTGTACGCTAAATTCGCTATGACAGCTACTCGCCTCACGCGAATTGTCTGACATATTCGAGGCAAGTTACTTCTCCTGTATTTCTAGACTTCTTGCCCTAGCTTTAATGAATGAATGAAATAATTTAAGAAGTGAATAAGTGATTAAAATGTATGAAACCAGAGATTTATGATACTATATGATACACTGTAGGATATACCGGTGTATAATACAGTATCATACATTTCCAGTTTCATACACGATGTATCATACAGTTAAAGAGCGCCTCTATATTTCAATTTTTAAACTATTTTTCTGACACCCCAATTGGCGCCTAAAAAAATATGTAAACATGATAAATAACCAAACGAATATATATACACATATATATATATGAATTTTTTTCCTATAACAAAGCGAACAAATAAATAAAATTCTATGAATTAATTTTCTGGAATAAACAAATTACTACAAAAAAAAAGTGCTGATAAATGCATGCAAAATTAGACGAATAAATTTTTTGAATAAGATGCATTTGCTAAAAAGACGGGTACTTGTAGAAAAATTGTTTTAAACATTATTAATAAATTACATTAGTCTTCTTAGCTTTTAGACATTCAAAAATGTATTCTAAATAAATTAAATTATTGATTTTTCGATAAACAATTGGCTAGAAAAAAAATTCATTTCCTCAGAAACAAGTACTTGTACAGTAATTCTTTTAAAAATTTTTCATAAATTATTCATGAATAATTATATGAGTAAAAATAAAAGTATTGTAAATGATTTACTTCATTTTATAAAACAAAGAGGGCACTTGCGACTAACATACATATCATACGTATAATACAGTATTATACGTGGCAAATGTATGTTTGTATGAAAATAAACTATTATATGGATTCTATTGGAGTTTTTTTTTGGAGAATATTGGAGTGAAGTTAATTTTTTTTGGGAGTTGATGGTTTAATTAATATTAATTAATTAAGATTTAGGGGCGCAGGCTGCCTGGATTTTTTTAATTTTCAACTTTTTCAAGTTATTTTTTCTTTAATTGATAAATAATTCTTTGGAGAATTATAAAATGCAAAAAAATTTGTTCTTCAATTAATAATTAAAAAATATTATAATTTTTCAATTGTTGCTATGCACTGATCAATTATTTCGGTCGATTGCGCGTTCCTATACTTCTAAACCCTAGCATGTATGTGTAAAAAAAATTGAAAAAAAAAAAAAAATTGAAAAAAATTTAAAATTTGAAAATATGTGGACTCAATGAATTTTTTTTAATGGTTAAGGCCAGAATTCACAAAATTTCAATTTTTTCAATTTTTGTTTTTTTTTTTTAAATGCTACCATGGTATGCTGCCACGGTCGATTAACCTGTAAACTCATTCCAACTCTCTCAAATTTTCCAAACTGCTTTTTTTAAAAATGTTCTATCCAAAAAAATTTCTTTTTTTTTTGGAGCTATTGATAAAGTGTGTCGCAACCCAACGTATATTTATATTATTTAAATACTTTTGATCGCAATGAAGAAACAGAGTATTGTATAAGTATTGTTTTTTAATACTCTGCTTCCGGTTTCGTAATTTAGGAATTTTTTGATATATATAACAAGATAATATTATCAATTATTATTTATTAATAATACTAATTATTATTTTTAATAATATTGATTATTATTTAATGATTATATTAATTAATTAATAACTTTTATATATTAATCAAATGCATTTATTAAGAACAAATAGATAAGAAGAAAGATGCAATTGTTTAAATAATTCGTTCAAGAGAAATTGTACGAGAAATTGTCTTTTTTTAACTTGCAACTTTTTTTATAGATATTTGTTGATGTAAAAAATGACTTTATGAAAATTTAAATGCATTTATAATCATAACAAATAGCTAGGAAGATAGATACAGTTGTTTAAATAATTTTTTAGAGTCATTGTACCAATAATAGTTTTTTTTTTTTTTACATTTTCTTCTGTACTGAATTTTTTAAGAACAAGTATATGATTATTATAATTATATAATTTTTGAATAAGGCAAGGACTTGTTTTTTTTTCACAGATCCATTTTCTCCCTCAGTCATTTGTTCATTCAAAAATAATTAATTGTTTATTCAAAGTTCATTAAATTTAAGGTCCCCTGGCAGTTGTACTCAAACGAATAAGTTTTTTAACAATAACTAAACAATTATATCTTCTTTCCGAACTATTTGTTTATTAAAAAAATTTATTCATGTAATTTTAGATATATTTATTAAGTGAAAATAGCTAAAATGAAAAATTCTATTGATTGTATAATTTATTAAAGAGTAATTGCATGAATAATAGTCTTTTTTTGAAATTACATATTCATCTATAGCCAATCGTTGTTTTAGAATTATTAATTATTTATTGAAAATTTATTTTTAAATATTAATTAGCTAGAAAGATAGATGTAACAGCTAGAAAAACAGATGCATTTTTGAAAATAAATTTTAAAGAATATTTTTATAGTTAATTGTCTCCTTTTCTATCATATTTCGTAGCTGTTCGTTTATTCAAATGCTTAATTTAGATAATTTTTAATATATTTGAAATAAACAAATAACTTTAGGAAGACGAATGCAATTGACTGAATAATTTTTTAAACAGTAGTTGTAGAAGTAATTGTCCATTTTTTATTGCATTTTGCCTCTTTTTCTGAAACGATTTGTTTATTCAAAAAATTATTCTATGTAATTTTCAATGCATTTCTAATAAATAAATGATTATCGGAAGATAAATTCAGTTGTTTGAATAAGTTTTTTTTTAATTAATTCTACAGTTAGATGTCTTTTTTTTATTTTCATCCTTTTTCCTTAGCTTAGTGTTCATTTAAATGATCAATTAGATAATTTATTTGTTTATTCATCATAAACAAATGGCAACGATGCAAATGATTGAACAATTTTTTAAATAGTACTTCTACAAGCAACTCCATATTTTCTATTAGTCATTTGTTCTTCAAAAAAGTAATTTATGTAAATTTAAATGGATTTTGCAAAAACAAATGGCAAGAAAAATGATGCAATTGATTTAATAATTTTTTGAACATCAATCAAACAAGTTATTGTCTTTCATTTATTTAGACTCCTTTTCGAAGCCATTTAGATATGGTTTATTAAAAAAAAAATCCATGCAATCTTAAATGTATTTATCAAATGCATAATGTCCAGAAAAACAAATGTAATCCATTGATTAATTTTTTAAATAATAATTCTACGAGTACTTGTCTTTCAGCAACTCCATCTTCTCTATTAACCATTTTTTTATTAAATAATTATTAACTATTATTAACTAACAAGGAGGGTAATCTGTGACGTCACATAATGTATTAGGATAGGGAGCTGTTGAGGATGACGGAATGGAGCAATGTAGTAACTCTATCGGCCACTGACGGCACTATTCTTAGTTCGTACCGAAGTCGAAATCACATGTTTTTTTGTTTACTACTTATTTTTGTGTCAAAATAATTATTTATGAGTAAACAAATAGCTAAAAAAAAAAATAGACTCAAAAAACGACAATTTAATAAATAATTTCTGCTGGATAAAATATTTTTTTTGCTGCATCTATTTTCTTAGCTATTTTTTCTTTAAATTTTGGATAAATAAAAGTATGTAAATTATTTATAAATAGACAAATAGCTAAAGAATGAGATGGACCCAAAAAAAAAAAAATTTATTAAATACTTATTGCTGGGTGCAATTACTTATTAAAAAAATAAAAAACAAATATACCTAAGAAAATAGATTTACTCCAAAAAATATTTTACTCAGCAATAACTATTTAATATATTATCTTCTCTTTGGGTCCATCCCTGGCGGAAATGGTGAGAGCGAAGCCAGAGCAGAACAATATCGCTTTTGTCGCCTGGGCGATAGCAAAACCAGAGTAAAGCCAGAGATAATAAATATCGAAAATTAATTAGACCAAACGTGAATTTTGGCTGTCTATGAATATATTCTTTAAGATGAATTGTTATTTTACCTCTTGGTAGCAAGAACATTAATTGAAACACATAAAAATAGTTAAAACAAGTAATAATAAAGTTGGCAAATTTTGACGTTTTGAGGTTGACTTAAATCGGCTAGATACAAAAGTCCCTAGCGTAAAGCAATAGTAAATCCAGACCTTTTCCAGAGTAAAACCAGACTTGTAAAAATGCCAATAATTAATAACATTATCAATAATTATTAATAAACAATAATAGATGAATATATTTTATTGAATTTTAGAAAGTTTTTTATTGTTTAAATTAATTTTTTGTAAGAAAAAAAAAAAAAAAACACATCAATCTCTGGCGATACAAAAGCCAGAGAAAAGCCAGAGTAAAGCCAGAGTGAAACCAGACCAAAGCCAGAGCAAAGCCAGAGCAAATCCAGAGTTGTAAAAATGGCATTTATTTATAACAATAGTAATAATTATTAATAAACAATAATAAATTAACATGTTTTATTGAATTTTAGAGACTTTTTTATTGTTTAAATTAATTTTTTGTAAGAAAAAAAAAAAAAAACACATCAATCTCTGGCGATACAAAAGCCAGAGAAAAGCCAGAGTAAAGCCAGAGTAAAACCAGACCAAAGCCAGAGCAAAGCCAGAGCAAATCCAGAGTTGTAAAAATGGCATTTATTTATAACAATAATAATATTATTGATAATGTTATTAATTACGTTTTTTTAGAGTAATTATAAAAATCAAGCTGTTACACTTATACACGTCTACCCATACATGCTAGGGTTTGAAAGTATAAGAATGCGCAATTGACCGAAATGATTGATCAGCGCATAGCAACAATTAAAAAATTATAATATTTTTTAATTATTAATTGAAGAACTCCCAATGAAATTTTTTTGCATTAATTAATATAATCATTAAATAATAATCAATATTATTAAAAATAATAATTAGTATTATTAATAAATAATAATTGATATTATTATCTTGTTATATATATCAAAAAATTTCTAAATTACGAAACCGGAAGCAGAGTATTAAAAAACAATACTTATACAATACTCTGTTTCTTCATTGCGATCAAAAGTATTTAAATAATATAAATATACGTTGGGTTGCGACACACTTTATCAATAGCTCCAAAAAAAAAAGAAATTTTTTTGGATAGAACATTTTTAAAAAAAGCAGTTTGGAAAATTTGAGAGAGTTGGAATGAGTTTACAGGTTAATCGACCGTGGCAGCATACCATGGTAGCATTTAAAAAAAAAAAACAAAAATTGAAAAAATTGAAATTTTGTGAATTCTGGCCTTAACCATTAAAAAAAATTCATTGAGTCCACATATTTTCAAATTTTAAATTTTTTTCAATTTTTTTTTTTTTTTCAATTTTTTTTACACATACATGCTAGGGTTTAGAAGTATAGGAACGCGCAATCGACCGAAATAATTGATCAGTGCATAGCAACAATTGAAAAATTATAATATTTTTTAATTATTAATTGAAGAACAAATTTTTTTGCATTTTATAATTCTCCAAAGAATTATTTATCAATTAAAAAAAAAATAACTTGAAAAAGTTGAAAATTAAAAAAATCCAGGCTGCCTGCGCCCCTAAATCTTAATTAATTAATATTAATTAAACCATCAACTCCCAAAGAAAATTAACTTCACTCCAATATTCTCCAAAAAAAACTCCAATAGAATCCATATAATAGTTTATTTTGATTCCATCAACGTTAGGCTAATTAGTTGCGAATTTTTTATAAATCTATTTCTATAGAAAAGCATATTAATCATTTCTTTATCAAAATAATCCTATAAACCAAATTCTAAAAAAATAATAAATTTATTCTATAAAACAAGCGCCAAATTTATATAAGAATTCGTATAAAAATTTGTATAAGAATTTGTATAAGAATTTTTATAAAACGTTCCGCTACGTGTTGTTTTTCATTTTTTTAAATAAATTGAACAATTAAAAAATAAAGAATGAATTGTCTTTTTTTGAGTACATCTCATTCCGTAGCCATTTCTTTATTTAACAATTATTTACAAGCTTTCATTTATTTAAAAAATAACGGGCAAATAGCTAAAAAAATGGATGTACTTAAAAAAAAATTTTTAACAGAGATAAATAAATTGGCTTTTTTGTTAGTCCATTTCATTCCTTTGCTATTAATGTATCTGCTAATGATCTATTATAAAAAGTTCACTTGACGCATTTTATTCGTAATTTGATTGGTCGGAATTTTTCGGCATTTGTTTATTAATTAAAAAATTATGTTTCTCTTTTACACTAACACGTTACTATGTGTTGTTGTATGGTTGCTACGTTAGTTTTTCTTTGAGCAGTTAGAGATTATTAACTTGATTTAATTTAGTCGTTGGTTGAAAGTTAAGTTTATTAATATTTTCTTAATTTATATTAATAATATACAATATAATATTAATTTCATGTTTATATTATATAAAAATAAAAATATAGAAAAAAAATTAGAAAGTGCATGGTTCATCATAAAAGAAAAAATTCGAGTAAATACTATTATTGAAGAAATTTAAACATTGAATGTGTGTAGACCGACAACATGATGAAATATAGCTATCCAATGTTCATACAAATATTAAACTGGATGATGTTCGCGAAAATTCTAGAAAATTAACAGCTTTTGACCTTAGTGGAAATGGTAAGACAAGACGGTCATTTGATTTTCATGAAAAACCAATGTTAATATCTGGCAATCATGGACGTGAATTAAATAATAATGGTAATAATGTTAAAGAAGTACCAGTTACAACAGAACAATTATTGAAACCATTATATGGTTTGTCTGGGGATGTTTTTTTCTGGTGGTGAGGTAACACGTTCATATGGTTTATCAAGTAAAACTGACGAAATTCTTTATCAATGTAATTATAAATGGTTGTAAATAATACCGATCAATCACATAAACTTGGTGAAATTGTTTATAATAAAAAAAAATTTGTTATAGTATTTGCAAGAATACAATATGTAAATGATTTGTAATATAAAAAAATTGAACGTTAAGGCCCTTGTCGACTAGCATAGTTTTTCTAAAAAGTTCTATGGCATAGAAAGGTTTAATATACATGAGACTGATTATTTTTTAAGAATTTCTAGGGAGATTTTTAGTTTTTATGGATCTACTCTGATTATGGCCAAAAAGGTCCGCGGTCCCCTTACAGAACGCACCCCTAGTCGACACAAGCCTTAACTGAGCCATACAATAATAATATATGACCTTGATTTCGGTATTAACTAAGACTAGCGCCGTCAGTGGTCGATAGAGTTACTAAATTGCTCCATTCTGTGAGCCTCAGTAAATTTTTAGAGATTATCCTCCTTATTCACCTCTATGCATGGAGTTTATCAAGGAGGGTAATCTGTGACGTCCACAATGTATTAGGATAGGGAGCTGTTGAGGATGACGGATCGGAGCAATTTAGTAACATTATCGGCCACTGACGGCGCTAGTCTTGGTAGGTACCGAAGTCAAAATCACATGTTTTTTTGTTTACTACTTATTTTTGTGTCAAGATAATTATTTATGAGTAAACAAATAGCTAAAAAAAAAGATAAACTCAAAAAACGACAATTTATTAAACAAAAAAAAAAAAAAATTTATTAAATACTTATTGCTGGGTAAAATATTAAAAAGAAAAAATAGGTTGCGATTATTTATTTAAAAAATAGAAAATAAATATACCTAAGAAAATAGATGTACTCAAAAAAATATTTTACTCAGCAATAATTATTTAATAAATTGTCTTTTTTTGAGTTAATCTCATTCCGTATAGCTAATTGGGCACGATTCCGATATCCGAGACAACATATGACTTTGGTGATATAAAACTCGTCGAATATAACAAAAAAGTTCAAGATAACATTTCCCTATCTCTAATATTTTTCAAGATAAGAGGTAGCTAAGGCCATGAAAATAGCTAGGGAACTTTTTTATAGGATGTGAGAAGAATCAGGCATTTGCTAAGGACAAGAAAATAGTGAGGACAAAGATTTGCTAAGGCCAAGGAACTAGCTAGGGAATTTTTTTATAGGAAGTGAGAAGGATCAGGCCTTTGCTAAGGCCAAGAAAATAGTGAGGACAAGAAGACTAGAAATACAGGAGGAGTAACTCGCCTCGAATATGTCAGACAATTCGCGTGAGGCTAGTGGCTGTCAAAGCGAAGTTAGCGTACAGCATGGCTTACACATACATACATACATTAATGTCGAAAACCACTTAATGTATGTATGTATGTGTAAGCCATGCTGTACGCTAACTTCGCTTTGACAGCCACTAGCCTCACGGGAATTTGCTGAAATATATTACATGCATTGAGATAGGAGTTACTCCTCATGTATTTCTAGTCTTCTTGAGTGAGGACAAGGATTTGCTAAGGCCAAGAAAATAGCTAGGGATATTTTTGTAGGGATATGAGAAGGATTAAGCATTTGCTAAAGACAAGAAAGTAGCTAACGAATTTAATTTGTAAGGTCAGGGATGTAGCTAGGGAATTTTTTCATCATTTTAAAAAATAAAAAAAGAAGTTATGATATCTTTGAGAATATTATAGATAGAAAAATATTTTATTAGACTTTTTTTCTTCATTTAATGAGCTTAAGATATTGCAAACAAAAAAAAATGAAAAAATTCAATTTTTTTAATTTTTTGGAGTTATGATATCTTGAAAAATATTAGAGATAGGGAAATGTTATATTGAACTTTTTTGTTATATTCGACGAGTTTTATATCACCAAAGTCATAAAAAAATTTTATTATTCATTATTAAGACGCACTTACACAAAACGACGTAAAATGACCGATTTTTGAAGGTTTATTGCAAATTTGACCACTTTGCGCATTCGTAGAAATTTTTTCCGTATTTTTCCCGTAATCCTGAGAAAATTTCCTATATGAAACCGATAAAAAAACATGTTGTCTCGGATATCGGAATATCCCCGCTAATTGTTTATTTAAAAATAATTTTCAGGCATTCATTAATTAGATGCATCCATAGACAATATTAATTTTTGAATAAATAAATGTATTTTATTTTTTTACACAAAAAAATACTTTAACTGAGCCACACAATAATAATAACATATTACCTTGACTTTGGTACCTACCAAGACTAGCGCTATCAGTGGCCGATAATGTTACTAAATTGCTCCATTCCGTCATCCTCAGTAAATTTCGAGAGATTATCCTCCTTATAGACCTCCATGCCTCTATGCAACGGAAATCAATGGAAATGAATAGTGCAGCGAATAATACCCGTATGGTTTTACTTATACTTTCCTTACAATGTGATCTTGACAAATTATGATAGTTTCAAGGAATTATTGAACTTACATTTTATTGTACCCAATTCAATTGTCTTTTATAACAAACTTATTCATTTTTACGTGGTTATAATATTTCAACACACGCATCGATGTTAGGTTTTTATGTTTCTAAAAGTGTCACTAATTAGTATTGTAAACAGTCATCACCTTTAGAGTAAATAAATTTTAAATATAAAAAATATTTCTCTAGTTAAGTTAAATGGCGAGTAATGTACCATTGCCTGAAAAAACCATTCGTAAACAGTGGTTCATGCAAGGTGAGTAGTTTACAGATCATTCTGATACACTTACTTACCCGAAAGTTTTTTTCCATTTATAGCATTTGAAAATTATTTTTATCGTTTTCAATTGCTGTAGATAAACCAAAAGGCTCATTTCGAGAGCTAAGATCTCAACTGCCAGAAGATGGGTGTCCTGAATCTCAAGTTATTCTTGCTAAAAGATTGTTGGAAGATACAAATGGTAAGTGATTGCAAATAAAAGAAATTACTGTAGTTAATAGTTACTCATGAGTTTATAATAAAATATCGACATTTTTAAAATGATAAATAGGACCCGATGTTTACAAGGAAGAAAATGCCAAAATGGGAGTTTACTGGTTGACCAAAGCTTCAGAACAAGGTAACTTTGAAGCAACCGAAATACTGAAAAATTGTTTGGAAACAGGTAATGGTATAACTGAACATAATTATTATGAGGCAAAGCGCTGTTTAGACATGTCACAAGACGAAAAATTAGCAAGGCGTGCCGCAAGATATTTATTCACAAATTTATCAAAAGGTGAAGATTTTGTAACAATCGATCAACTTCAGAAACAAATGATAATTGTTCGTCAAAAATCAAGAAATAGGTCAACAGATTATGATAATGATTTCGAAAAATCAGATAAAAGTGATTATAGTAAAGAAGAAAAATTTATAATCAATGAACCGCAAAACTCATTAGAATATGGAATTGGCATATTATATAATCATCACCAACATCATCGAGGTGAAAAAATAACTGAAGCTGCGTTAGTTTCAGCTGCAAGTAGTTATGCTAGAGGCTTACTTCCAACAGTATCAAAAGCGATGTGTATAATTGACTCTGCCAAAGTTGAACTGAATAGTATTCCATTTCTTCAACAACCTTTTGTTCATCCAATAGCATCCTTAAAATCTCTCTATGAATGGATCATTATAAAAATTGGACAACTTGACGGAAGTTTTTGTAAATTATTTTTTACATCGAATATACAAACATTACTTCTTTTAATATTTTATCCATTATTTGAAACTGAAAGTCTTCTGCTATTTCTACCAATGCTTGCCTATTACATTTCCTTCATAATAATGGTTGTCGCGACATTTCAAATGTTATATTCTAAAAAAGAATTGAATAATTTTCGAAATTGGTCCGGATTATTCATTAGTTATTCAGGTGGTACTTTGAATCCTGAAGAAGCAGAGTATCAGTTCTGTCGTAATAATTTAAAACCATATGGTCATTTTTTTCTTGCATTACTAGTTAATCTCATGATTTATCCAATAATTGCCCATCAGTGGACTCCACAGAGTGAACTTACACTCATTGCTTTTGTGTTAACATCAATAACACTCGTTAATTTTTCATGGCAAGATAGTAGATTCCCTGATATTTGGGTATTATTCAGTTTTGGTGTCCATGTACTTGCAAAATATCCATATGAAACAGATATTGTTGTTGGTCAAACATGGAGATTCTTAGATATCCGTGTGCCAACATTTGCATCATATTTTGTTGGTAATGGCATTGAGTTTTGTTTGAATTTTCGAGCTGTCTTTTATCTTCTCATACCAGCCGTTTTCATAAAAATTGGATCTAAAGAGGGTTGGAAAGGAATATACAAAACACTCATACCTCACTGTGTAACTTTAAGTTGGTGGCAAATTGCAATACTAAGTTCACAAGGTGCAACATGGTATGGACTGATCAGAGGTGCGTTTGCTCTTGTTGGATTAGTTTTATTATTACCAATTACAGGACTTGCTTCAATTTTATTGCCAATTGTTGCATCAGCAAAGTATTTAACTGACTCAAAGGTAGCAGTAAGAATTATTGTAATGACTACTTTAGGTGGTCTGCCTTTCGTGGCATCATGGCTCTTGAGAAAAACTAGAATTTCACAATTCAACTGGATTGTAACTAGTCTTCAGGTTATTCTTGGACTTATTGCTGTTATTTTTTTATCCTGGCCGACCGGACAAGATTTCAGAAGTGACGATTCTGTAGACATGATGACCCAAAATGATATGCCAACATTGACGTGGGAACAGTATCAGAATCATTGCCATCAACCAGCGTGGGAAGAATTGTCAAATAAAGCTCAAGTACAGCTTCAGTGTGCTCAACTAGAAGGTGTATTAGTCTCTTGGGAAGGCTATGTTACGAACATTCGGATTAAATCAATTAACAATGATATTACAAACTTTATTCGAAAATTACCAACTCTAGTGGAATCGAAGTTGTCCTGTATTTTTGGGGAAATTGTTAATGAAGATTATTGCAAAAGATCTGGTATTCTATTAACCACTTATTGTAATACAATTGTTAAAAAAAATCAGAAAAAAGAACAGTGTCATCTTTTCAATTGGAACAGATATGAATTTGAAATAAGTGTTAAAATGAAAAATGGGATTTGGGGTAACAAAGCAGAAATAGTCTTGATTGGCGACGATTCATTTAAAAATTTTAGTTTAAATATTTATCCTGGTGATCAAATACGCTTTTCAGGTATATTGACAAATTATAAACTCGAAAACGAATCATTGCTTGGTGGATCAAGACCACATGTTCACTTAGAAGATATTGACTGTCTTGTTTGTCATACAATTGATTTAAAATCATACAAACGACAAGCAAGGTTTAAATTAACAAGTAATTTATTTTGGTCTACACTTGCTCTCGGTTTTAAAACTGTTCTAAATTTTTTACTTAATCCACTTGTTGTTTTCAAATAACAATTATTGTACTCATAATTTTTGTAAAAAATTCTAATAAAATATATTTTTTATTAATTATAATTACTTTTTAAACATGATATTCGTAAATATCACTATAACTAATTATTTCTATCAGGGCTTAAACGGTTTTTGGAAAATACTTGAATATTTGGAATTTTTTGGAAATACAGTATAATCTCTCTATAGTGACATCGAGCGTGAGCTTAGGAGAATTTTTTCCCTCACTACAGAATGTCCCTACATGTGTTGGTGAATATCGATGTGTATGTGTGTGACGCACCGGTGTGTATGGTGTGACGTATGTATTGGGAAACGCACAATTCGCCCTGACGTCTGGTGGTAAATTTCTGGAAACTATTTCATGCAGTCATTCATATGTGGTATACACAGAAAATTAATAAACAAATAATATTTTTACAATTGTTTAAAATGTCTGGTGCAAAATTTTCCCCAAAATTGATAAAAAAAAACAAAACAAGACCTTATTATTGTTCAGTTTCTGGGTGCAACAGTAATTCCGGGAGAAATAGAGATTTGAGTTTCCATGCATTTCCGAGGTTAGACAAACAACAACA
>WSYQ01000453.1:0-14462 GCA_011426435.1 Lysiphlebus fabarum
TTAAATAATATAATAATTGATGAATTATTACCATTTAGTATAACACCTGAATTTGGTATTATCAAACCAGGAAAAAAACAAGAATATTTTATCACATTTATACCAAAAATTGCAAATAATTATCATGTTAATGTTGTTTGCGATATTGATAATCTTGATCCAAAAATAAAAACACTTAAAATTGTTGTTGATGGAAAAAGTTTGCCATTTTATTATCATATTGATTTACCAGATAACATTCATTCAATTGATCATCATTTAGATTTACCAAAAGACACACGATTTCTTGAATTTAATGTGATTGGTGTTGGTGATAATTATATTAAAACATTTAATCTAATGAATCTCACAATGAAACCATATCATTTTTCATGGACTGAAAAAAATTCTCTGAATACAAATGATTTATCATATTTTCATTGCAAATATAAAAAAGGTATTGTAGAAGCTGAATCATCAACAAAAATAACATTTGTATTATCAGCTCAAGATGTTGGAAAATTTAAATCATCATGGACACTTTCAATTGATGAATACAAAATTAATATACCATTTGTTTTATTTGCTTTTGTTAGATTACCTAATGTTGTTTGTTGTACAATTAAAAAAAATCTCGATAAAACTTGTCCAGGACGACAAGTTGAAAGTACCATTACAATTTCAAACAAAGAAGATTTGGCACTGACATTTAATGTTACTAAAAAAATATTACAAAAAGGTTTAAAAGTTGAACCTTCATTTGGTATTCTTGAACCAAATAAAGATAAAATATTAAAAATTATATTTAAACCAATACAAATTGAAAATATAAATATTCCTTTAGAAATTTTTGTAGAAAAAATGAAAAAACCATTAAAAGTATTTGTAACTGGTAAAGTAATTGAATTAAAATCACGTGTAACATATATTGATTTGAATAATCAAACTAAAGAATTAATTGAAAACAATCATAAAAATTTAATTGACATTGGAAAAATAATGATTAATAAAATATCAAAAAATATTAAATTTGATGTTACAAATATTAGTGAATTATCATTTAATTGTGAATGGAATATTGGTACACCTCATAATAAAACTTATAGAATATCGATTGATAATATTAAAGATACTGTACCAAGTAAAGCAACAGTTACATTTACACTTAATATTAAATCTTATGAAAAAATAAATCTCAATAATCATTTAGTTTTATTGAAGATTAATCAAGGATCACAATATAATTTATTGCTCAATGCTATGACATCAACTTCTTCAATAGATTTTAGTTTTACTCGATATGATTTTGGAGCATGTTACATCAAAAACAACTCATTGTCTTTATATGAAATTCCACTTAAAATAACTAATCATGATGAAACATCAGTTGTTTTACAATGTGAAGTAGATAATTTACCTCATTTAAGTGTTAATACAGAAAATATTTCAAGAGAAATTACTCCAAAAGAAACAGCAACAGTGTTGATTAATTTCCAACCAATAGAAGAAAAAATGTACAAAGATATTTTGATATTTAATATTAATTCTGTAATTAAACAAAAAATAATAATAACTGGACAAGGAATAAATTATAATATAAATTTAGTTAATAGTAAAAATAAATTTATTGATTTTGGTGATGTGTCTTTGGGAAATTTTGCAAAACGTAAATTACTAGTTGTTAATTCAGAAAAAACTTCTGTCAATGTTATATTTGGATTAATAAATATATTAAATGAAAATAATCATGAAAATAATGATGATAAAATAATTGAAATTTATCCAAATAAAGAAACATTATTACAACCAAGTAAACCAACAGAATTAATAATAAAATTTAAACCAAAAAAAAGAATAAAATTATTTAATGAAAAAATTGGTGTTAAATGTGATGAAAAAATAATCCCACTTTTATTGATTAGGGGTAAATGTAGTGCAGCTGAATTTTATTTAAATCGTAATTATATTAAATTTGAAAAAGCAATTTTAGGTTTTAAAATTGAGGAAAAATTTGAACTAGTTAATAATGGAGATGTTGGTGCTAAATTTAAATGGTCTTTTGAAAATATACAGTCTCATTTTAATATTATTCCTATCAATGGATATTCTGCACCAGGCCAGAGTATCATATTTACTGCAACATATTGTCCAGATGGAAAATCGAAAACAATACAAGAAAAAGCTATTTTAAATATTGAACAACACAAAAGTTTAACAATTTTATTATTTGGAGAATTATCAAAATTACCAGATCCTATTGAAATAATAATATTTGAAACACCAGCTCGTTGTTTACAAATAAAAAAAATTGAAATAGTAAATAATTTAAATATTGATGAAAAAATAAACACAGTAATCAATGGTGAATATTTTAAATTAAAAAATAATCAATATTTAACAATTGTACCAGCTCAATCAAAAATATTTATTGAAATAATTTATTTACCTTTGTTAATGAATAAAATTAATAGTGGATTATTGATTATACAATTTATTGAAAAAAAATTATTTCAAGTTTATAAATTACAAGGTTCAAGTTTGACTCCTGAACCAATTGAAATAATAACAAAAAATATACCAGCTAAAAAAAAATATAAAGAATCACTAAAAGTATTTAATTGGTCAAACAAAAATCAATATTTCAAAGGAATAATTGAACCATCAAATGGTAAAGTTAATAATGACATATTATTTGAATTTAATTTTATCAATGATGGTATTGATATTCCTGCAAATAGTATGCGTCCATATGTTGCTACTTTTCAATGTTATAAAGAATCAATTTTACATTTTAATATAAAATTTATTAACTCTGATGGTGAATATCAATATTATAAAGCTGAATATATTATAACAAAACCTCAAATTATAAAAACTATTGAATTAACAACAACAGCAAGAGTTCCAATAATTTATAAATTAAAAATTGATAATCCATTAAATGATAAAAATGTAAAATATTTATCAGCAATTTGTCAGAACTCTGATGTAGTAATTGAAGGATTGCCTAGAGTTATTTTACCAAATTCAAATGATGAAATTGTCATCAAATATCAACCAATATTACCATCAAAATCTGTTGAATTATTAAATATTAATTGTGATGAATTAGGAGTATACCCATATGAATTGATATTAAATTGTAATGATGCATTGGCTGAAGAAGTAACAAGTATATCAACTGAATTAGGAAATCAAATGACATTTAATATTATCATAAATAATAATACCAAAATAACAGCAAATTTTACAATTGACATTGAGGATAATGTTAATTTTACAATAATACAAAATAAGAATAAATTAAAAACAATTTCAGCATTGGATCAATCATCAATTGATGTCATATTTGAACCTTCAGTTATTGGAACAATCACCACAAATTTAATTGCATTATCTGATACTGTAGGAAAAATAAGTTATCCAATTATTGGATATTGTACAAAACCAAAACCACAAGGACCATTTATTTTAGAATTAAAAAAACCATTAATAATTAATTTTAAAAATATTTATCAACATGATAAAACTTTTGAGTATATTATTGAACCATCAGTAGCATTTTCAATTGATTCATTTTTAAATGTCATTAATGCTAAAAAAACAGTTCAAATAATAATTAATTTTCATAAAACTGATGATTTAATGAATGAAAATAATTTTATTATAGAAAATAATCAGTATCAAGTTAATGGAAAATTAATTATTTATTGTACTGATCCAAGTTTGTCTGATATTAAATGGATATATTATCTCAAAGGTATTTTTACTTAATAATTCATTTAAAAAAATAAAAAACTAAAATTAATAAATTTATTATAATTTATTTTTATTATTCAACGACTTTAATATTTTAACACATAAATTTCAAAAATATTTAACATGATTTGTAGAAGTAACTTATTGACGCACAACACACAAAAAAACTCTCATATTTAATTCTTCAAAGTTATGTACACACAATATATTATATTTAAATTACTAATAATAAAAAAAATTTAAATACTAAATATTTATTTTATCTATTTTTTGAATTTTCTTCTGATGTTAATGACGTTGTCCATGTTGTTCCATCATTTGGTAAATTTGATTTGATGAAAGGTGTTATCCAAGTCAAGTACCATTTGTCACCAAACACTTGAATAATATTATTATACCAGCCTTGATTATATTTTGTAATATTTTTTGTTTTTTCATGTGCAACACTTCCACATAATATTAAATGAATATGATAAACACTTAATACACCAGTAAATATCATTCCAATAGCACATACAATGTAAAATATTAAATACAATTGTTCAATTGATTCATCAAATCCAAATGCAAATATTGCAAATGGAAAAATAAATTTAATAATTGATATTGGAAATTGAAAATGTATACGATCCCATATAAAATAATTATTATAAATAAATGAATATGTTGTAGCAATAAATAAATAAACTACAAACATTGTAAAGTAACGATGATTATAATATCCAACACAACAACCAGTAAACACACAATGATGATCACGTTTTAAAATGCATATATTACATGTTGAACAATGCCAAGAACGTGGTGGTGCCATTGATTCACATGCTGAACAAAATTTCCAGCCTTCTTGAATTCTTGATTCATCTAATGATTGTTGTATTATTGTTGGTCTTGTACTGGTATCACATAGTACAGAATAAATATAATTACCCACAATGTTCATCATTAAAAATGTACCAAATGTAAAATGTAAATAATACATAAATGTTGTTGTTGAAAATAATTCTGGTAATACTATTGTTAATTCAAACATATAAACTACAGGCACTATCAGCAAAATAAATACCATTGCTGAAGCATCACCTAGATTTTTTGGCCAAAATTGTTTCCTCATTTTTTATTTTTTTTTTATTGATAATTGTAAAAAAAAAAATATATATTGATAAATATACCGGTAGTTGAGAGGTTGGGTTATTTGTTTATATTATTGTTGAAAAAAAAAAACAATGATTCTTGTAAAAATCTATTACTGCTGATGACTAGATAAATATTTTATAACTTAAATTGTAAAATACTATGACTACTGTCAGATAGTAGACATTTTATAAGGTGATTAATTATTCAATAATATGTTGATATCTAAGCTAGTTTTGTGTGTTATTGTTATATTGACACGTTTACACCTGTTTACACCTGTAGACCTCCATGATTTCAACTCATTTTTATTGGTTGCTAGAACCATGAAGGCAATTGTACACAGAAAGGCAACAGACAACTGTGATGATTTTTTATCGCCGCAAGATAGCACTAGGGATATTCTTTCACGGCGGATTTTCTGGGTAGCTATTCTTGACTCGATTATCCCACCTACACGGGATAACATGAAAACGCCTGAAAGTGATTTAGTCGTTTGATGTAAACCATTGAGAAGGATACAAATTAAGCCAAAATTTTCATGTTTTGCGACAAAAAAGTTATCCCAGTCGCTCGGGATAACTTGCGGATAATCGAGTCAAGAATAGCTACCCTGGCGGAATTCTACCTCTACAATTTGCCCTTTCTTATTTTTCAGCACATAAACTGAAATTGAAGCATTGAGCAGTTTACATAGTAAAGAGAGGGTAAAAAAATTTGTAGAGGTGGAAATCCACCAGAAAATCCGCTGTGAAAGAATATCCCTATTATAATGACTTGCGTCAATTTTTATGCGCATATCACGAATTGTTTTTTTATAAAATTATTATTTTTTATCAATAAAAATGAATAAACTCTTGGATAAATAAAATAATAAAAATTTTTATTAAAAACTATCAATCATTCAGTTATAGCAACAATAGCAATAGCAATAAAAATAATTTACAATATAAGCAATTTCCTAGGTATAAAACATAGGAATTAAATATGTGCACAACTTAAATGCATTGATTGATAACGAAATCAATAAGTATTATTAATATTTTGTCATATTTATATTTAACATTAGTTATTTTAGTGTTAATAAAATAATATCTTACAAAGATTTATACTTGATTTTTTTCAGCTATTTCTCGCTCTTTTCCATAAATAATTTTAATATATGGCGATTTATGTAATCCTGATATTTTTATAGCATCTTTCTGAGTAACACGTAATTCTAAAAATTGTTCCCGAGTTCTTGATAATTCTGCTGCTTTCTTGATAAATTCAGAAGTTAGACCAGCTATATCAAAAATTGACAAAAATTTTAAATCTGGTGAATTTTCAAGAATTCTCATGATTGAATCATCACTAATTTTATTGTTGCCTATTAATGCCAACCTTTTGAGATTTTTAAGTAATTCAATTGAAGAGTCAGTGATGTGGGTGTTATTTTTACACATAAGCCAAAGACGTTTCAAATTATTCATCTTTGTAATTGCTTCTATACCAGCATCAGTTACCGATGTACACCGAACAGCCAAGTTTGTCAATTGTATCATATTATTTGCAATATTATATAAAAAATCATCAGTTATTTCATGAAAATTCAATTTTAGTTCTTTAATATTTCTCGTAGTTTGACAGTTCAAAGGAATCTCGACTTCATGATAAATCTTATCCTGATGATAGAATTCTAATGTAGTATCTTTGAGATAATCGTGTAGTATTCTGTTAGTCTTGATACCAAATAATTCAAGTTTTTGCAAAGCTTTTAGCTGCGAAATTTCCTGTAAACGAAAATATTAGTAAATAATATGTAAATATGTAAATATATAATATATTTGATATTAAGTTTAACTTACTGCAACAAATGAAGTTGGTAGTTCATAGAGTTCACTCAAGTACCAATTTGACAAACTAAGTTCTTTCAAAGTATCAGCAAAGTTTTTGAATGAATTTATAAAAAGAGCACATAATTGGGTAAATTCAGGACTTTGAAATATAATTTTCAAAACTTTTAGTTTAGACATACTTGAAAATGGGTTATCTGAGTGTAGACTTCGAACTAAACCTCTAATTCTCAATCGCAGTTTAACAAGAAATGGACAAGTTTCATTAATAATTTTTACTATGCAGCCATTAGGATTGACTGATATGTCGAGTTCTGTTAAATAACGACCACATTTATAAAGCATAGATTTCCAAAAATTGAATCCTTCAAGATATTTGAAGTCATCTTGCAAAATAGTTTGATATTCATCTGAACGCCAATAAGAACATATGAGTTTTTTTACACCACCCCAAGAATAATGAAGGGCCCTCTTCCATTTTTTGCAAACTGAAAAATAAGTTAATTATCAATTAGTATTACTTAATATTTTTTTTTAATTCATATAACTGTATTATATATATATTGATAGACATACCTAATGCAACTTTCGGTCTTTCAAATGCTGGTATATACTTGAATATTTCAGCTAGGCAATCTTCATTAAGTTTAAGATTTATTAAGTTTTCAGCGCATGGATAATTATAAGATTTCTGACATTTCTCCATCTAAAAAGAAAAATTAATATTTATGGTCAATAACAGTTATCATTTAATATTTATAAATATTATATTTATATTTAATATTTATAAATATTATAGTAATAATTTTTTAAAACTAACTTTTTTACACTTTTTGTTTGAGTACTCTGTTAACATTTGACCTATACTATCATTAAATAAGTCACTTAGTGGATTTTTGGCGTGTGGATGATTTGGAGCTAAAGTATATTTTATTTTTTTGACAGGTAGATGAGAATTGTCAATCCGTGATTGTATCTAAAAAAAAAAGAATTATCACTATGGATTTATGTTTGATTACAATGCAGATGTTATTTTACAATCTTATTGTTTATATTATTTTATGACTAACCTTTATACGCTTTTTTTTTGAGTATTGTCTTGAAAGTTGAGTTATATGACTGTATTTAACACCATAAAAATTTTTGAAATACTGTCGGATTTCTAGATTGTACCCTCAAATTAAACCAAGTCTTTATTTCTTATATACACTCGTAATAAGCACGTCGTTTTTTCTTAGCTTTGCTATTCACTAGTATTAACAAATATTCGTTAAACCCACTATGACAGTGTATAAAAGTTTCAATAATATCACTTTTTTTCAAGATCACTTCTTAATATTTATTAGTGGCAAACATGTGAAAACCCACACGTGTGAATGTCGACTGGTGTCGACTAAAGCAGACTAAAGTTAGAAGCCTTAGAAGCGGTTAGAAATTTAGAATCGTCCAATGGCAAGAAGACTGGAGACCAGGAGAATCAAATCCGATGGAAGGGGTAACAATTGTTGTCATAAAATGCTTCTGAATTGCGCACTACGTAATGCGCAGTTTTTTTATCTCTATTCCCCCTCAAGCTCACTCAAGCTATCATAAAAACCAATAAAAACATAACATTAAAACTACATCGTATCAAATGCAACAGGAAAAATTTAGTTTTCATAAATATTAGCAAGATAAATCTTGTTAACAAATCGCTCAACAGGCTGACTTGTAGAAATAAATCAACTGCCCATTGTTGCGCATTACTTCTTTTTTTTTGATGTTCCCCTCATTATTAAAAAAATTCGCTAATCGAATTGTTTTAAGAATATATATAATGACTAAAAAGATATATTCATCATTTTAGGAAGCTTACTTTCTCTATTTTATGTTTCCTTAATTATTTCAAAAATGGTATCGATATATGAGATTTCGCGTATAAAACTGTGTATAATACCAAACATAAAGTACACATTAGAATTAGCATCATATTACCCAACCGTGCTTGCACGAAAAAACTTTCAAATGTATACATTGTGTATGTACACACCACCTAACTATCCCGCCTATTTGGTGAAAATATGGCGGCCTTATTTGTTGTCTAATTTTTGTCTGATTCTTGTATGTATTTTAAAGATAAATCCAGGCAAACAGAAAATATAAATGAGGGAATGTTTATTGCTGTTTTTTATATTATAAATATTCTTGATATAAAAACAACCTACATTTTTGTGGTGAGTAGCTTAATTATCATTATTATTAAAATATAAATTCATGTTTTTTTTTCAATTATTGTTGATTGTTATTATTGTTATTTTTTTTTTTTTATTTAATTTTAACTTCTGTCAATAACTTTTTTTGTTTTATTTTCAGAAATTTAAACATTAAATAGTTGAATAACAATTGTCAAAATGCCTCGTACAAAACAAGTACGAACAACACAAAGTAGTCAGGTACAATCAGCTGAGACTGAATCATTACTCAAAGATTTTGAATATCGTTCAAACATGCATTATCATAAATTAGAAACTGATTTTATTAATATATTACAAAGTTTAGAAAATCAAATTGACCTTGCTAGATCACGTATACCATTGGAAATTCGTAAAATGACAATTGAACAACTTCTTAATTCAGATATACAGGATAATGATTCTGATGAAAATATGTCACCAAAAAATAATAATGAACGATTAATGATTCCACCATCAACTGTTAAAAAATTAAAGAAAAAAGTAAAACGACAAACAGCAGCATCATCCATGGATGATGGTTACGTTACTGAATCAACAACAAAACATTCATCAAGAATTGAAAATAATCGTGCATCATCATCATCATCATCAGTTTCATCAACACTTTCAGTAGCATCAAAAGCTCCAGTTCAAACTCAACGTAGAACACGTAGTAGTTCTAGAGGTCCTACACGTGTAACAACAAAAAATCATGAAACATCATCACAAAAACGTTCTTCATCAACATCAAGAATGAACAGTAAAATGTTTACACCAGCTGTATCAAAATCTAAAACAGAATATGATTGTGTTACTCCAAAAGTCAAACCAAATACACCTCTTAATATGTTGAGACGTCCAAAAGAAGGAGAAATGGTACTTAGTATGCAAGGAAGCCCTATTCTTGTTTCAGCAATTATTCAAGAAAGAACTGCAAATGTTAATGTTCCACTTAGTAATGGCAATATTATATCATTGCTACCGAATGATGGTCTCAGACTTTCTCATATGCCACAACTTGATGATGAAACCATGAGACAACTCAAGACTCTCAAGGGTCATATTGAAAAAGTTATTGGTCATCATTGATAAATAATTTATCATCATTTGCAGTCCAGTATACATATATTTTTTTTTTATTTGTGATGTTTGTTGTGTATTGGATGCAATTTAAATAGTTTTAATTTAATAATAATAAAAAAAAAAAAACAACAAAATAATACAAAGCTTAACAATAAATTAACGTATCTTGTATGAAAATATTAAAATTTGACAGAGATAATTTTTGATAATAAGTCTTCTTTTATAAATTTCTTTGCCATATTAATATTTTGTAATAAATTTTTTTTTTTTTTTTCATCATTTTATCAATAAAATTATGTTGTTTATTTATTTCAATACTCAAAATAATTATAATAAAGTTGATTAATATTTTTATTTTGATTCATTGTGTATGTGTGTGTTGTATTTTTTTATAACAATAAGGTTAGAGTTTTTGGAATAAATAAATGTGACAACAGTTGATGTAATAACAACAAGTTTTTATTGAATCGTTACAACTTGAGAATCAAAAACAATTGGGTATGTAATTATTATAATCAACTAGATTGTTATTGTATAAATAATTATTTTTTTAATATGTTTATTTTTAAATTTGTAACCTGCATTTAAACATGACAGATATTTTTATTAATGAAACAATATAAACCAAGTAGCTGATTTCATTGATTATTAATTGAACAATCATTTAAAAAAAAAAAAAAATACAATACTCTATTTGTTATTTTGTTTTTACTGAGATTTATCATTGTTTTATATTAACAAATTTAACAAATTAATTCAATAAAATCTAAAATTAAATAAGAAGATAAGAAGTATATAAATTAAGAGAAGATATTTCACTAACATCAGGTTGGTGAGAAAGCATCAGTCAGGATGAAGTGTCACTACGAGGTCTTAGGAGTTCAACGTGATGCAAGCAATGATGATTTAAAAAAAGCATATAGAAAATTGGCATTAAAATGGCATCCTGATAAAAATCTTGCTAATCCAGTAGAGGCTAAAGAAAACTTTCAAATTATTCAACAAGCATGGGAAGTATTAAGTGATCCACATGAACGTGCTTGGTACGATAATCATCGTGAAGCAATATTAAAAGGGGGTATTGGTGATGATTACAAAGATGATTCAATTGATCTCTTCCAGTTCTTTTCAACAGGTTGTTTTAAAGGATATAATGATGATGAAAAAGGTTTTTATACTGTCTACAGAAATGTATTTGATAAATTAGCTGCTGAAGATGCTGAATTTGCTAAAGATGGTGATTCTGATGAAGAAATACCAAGTTTTGGTAATTCTAAAAGTTCATATGAGGATGTTGTACATTCTTTTTATGCATATTGGCAAAGTTATTCAACAAAAAGAACATTTACATGGTTAGATACATATGATATTAGAGATGCACCTAATAGAAAAGTTGTTAGACTTATTGAAAAAGAAAATAAAAAAATACAAGATAAAGCAAAAAAAGAACGTAATGAACAAGTTAGAAATTTGGTAGCATTTGTTAGAAAAAGAGATAAAAGAGTACAAGCACATGCTGAAAAATTAGCTGAAAAAGCTAAAGAAAATGCTAAAAAAGTTGAAGAACGTAAACGACAACAATTACGTGATAGACAAAATGAATTAAAAAATCATAAAGTATCAGAATGGTCAAAATTTACAAATATTGAAAATGAATTGAAACATATTGAAGCTAATCTTGCTGCTGAATTTGGTCATGAATTATCTGCAGATTCTGATAGCAATGATGATGAAAAATCTAATGATTTAAATGCACTTTATTGTGTTGCTTGTAATAAGATTTTTAAAACTCAAAAAGCTTTTACAAATCATGAAAATTCTAAAAAACATAAAGACAATATATTATCAATGAAAGCTGAAATGCTTGAAGATGATGAAGAATTTAATTTAAGTGATGATAATTCAGATGATGTAACAGAATCATCTGTTGTTGATTCATCTAGTGTTAAATTAGCAACTGGATCAGAAATGCCAGACTTTTTATTGAATCCAGAACAACAAAATGACATAGAAGATGATGATGTATCAGATAGTGAACTTATCTCAGATAGTGATGATAATGATGATAATAATTCTATCAACATGAAACAAAAAACTATAATTAATAAAAATGCTAAAAAAAGAAAAGAATTTCATTTGAAAGAAAATAATGTTGATGGATCTGAATTTATTTGGCCAGGAGCATCAGAAGATTCATCAAAAATTAATAAAGATGATGTAAAATCTACAGATGAAGATGAACGTATATCTGATCAAAATGACGATGAAAATTTAGAAGATGAAGAAATGATATTAATTAAAAGTTCAAAGAAAAAAAAGAAAAAAGGTAAAATTATAAAAAATCCAATAGAAAATGATTCAAATGATGATAGTGATCATGATAAAAATGACAATAATGATGATGATTTTAATCTTGATATTGGTTTATCAAAAAAACAAAGAAAAAAACGTAATAATCTTAAAACAATAATTAAATCAAGAAAAAATGAAACTAAAACTGATGATTCTGTTAATATAAATCAAGATGAAAATGATGAAAATAATTCTGATAAAATTTCAATTGATAAAAATGATACAGCATCATCAACACGTACAACAAAAACAAAGGGTAAAAAAGCAAAAGAAATGAGAAAAAATAAAAAACCAATAACTGAAAATGAAAATAAAAATCATGGTATTAAAAAAGTTAAAAAATTAGCTTCAATAGATGATAATACAGATGTTGATCATATTTGTGTAATGTGTAAATGTGAATTTCCTAGTAAAAATAAATTATTTGATCATTTAAAAAAAACTGGACATTCAGTGTATTTACCAGATACAATTAAATCTAAAAATAAAAAATCAAAGACCAATACAAGTTCTGATAGTGATGATTAATTAAATTTTTTTTTTTATCTTTATCAATATTATTGTATTACAATAATTAAAAATTAATAATAGTGTAATTAAATTAAATAAATAAAATATTAATTACTTAATTGAATGTATATTATTTTGTTGATTTTTTATTTGATGTTATATCGGTTAATTTTCAGAAAGACAGGAAGTAATAATCATTATTTCAAAATGAATTCTGCTACTACACACAGGTAAATATTAATCACTATTATTAATGATGATTATGATTTTAATGAAATTAATATCACCTGGGTTTTAGGTCAGCAACATCTGTTGTTAAAAAAATAATATATCCAGCAGCTGATCGTAATAAGGATCCAATATTAAAAGTTCTCAAGGAACTTATTCAACCTGTATTCGAACATAAACCAAAATTTATTGAAATAGCATCAGGTACAGGACAACATGTAGCTTATTTTGCTCCTCATTTTCCACAAGTGACATTTTATCCAAGTGAATATGATACTCAGCTTCTTGACAGTATATCTGCTCATTGCTTGGATCTTCCTAATGTTGAGCAGCCACTTCATGTTGATATTACAACTGCTTTTTCGACTTGGGGTAATGGAATTTTTGAATATGAAAGTATTGATTACATATACAATGCCAATATGATACATATTTCACCATTTAAATGTACAATTGGACTTTTTAAAAATGCTGGAGTACTATTAAAACCAAATGGATTGTTGATAACATATGGGCCATATGCTTTTGATGGTAGAATTACACCTGAGAGTAATCAAATGTTTGACAAATCTCTCAAGTCACAAAATTCTGATTGGGGAATTCGTGATTTTCGTGAATTATTAGATATTGCCATTCAGACTAATATGAAGCCTGTTCAAACGATTGATATGCCAGCAAATAACAAAATATTAGTTTGGCAAAAACATTAATAATATCTATCAATTATTATTAAAATAAATACAAAATGAATTATTAAAATTATTGTATTTTTGAAATATTACATTTAATAATTATTCCTTATTTTTTTTTTCTTACTTTTGAAATGCTAAAACTTTGAATATATATAAAAATTTTTACAAGTGTAAATTGTTGTTTCACTTGATACATTTAATATTTTTTTTTATAAGCAATATGAATTCTATAAAAGTTTTAAAAAAAAAAGAATAATGTATAAATAATATTATATACACATTTTATGTCCACACAATTTACAGATTATATTTTTCTCTATTAAATCATCAGTATTGTCATCAGTGCTGATAAATAAATTACTGGATTACAAACAAGAAAAGCACCTGCAAAGTTTCCATACCAATGTGCAAATAAAGCAGTATCATCTTGACTCGTGATCCAACCAATAACTGGTTCCATTTGATTTTTTCGTTGCAACCACTGATAAAGTGGTTCAAAATATCTTAATATTGCTCCAGCATCAATACGATTAGTACGTCCTCTTGTCATTTCTCTAACAATATCCTGCCAAGACCTAGAAGAACCTTGTGATAAAACATCAGTTAATAATCTACCAGCTTCTCTAGAACGATAAAGATCACATAAATGAAGATTTCCTTGATGTCCAGAAATATCA